>VDFB02057875.1:74192-108229 GCA_007258455.2 Sequoia sempervirens
TGTTCTTATCGCTTGGGCCAAGGGTGGGTTGTTTGGGACGCTCATGCTCTTGGGCTTGGTATGGATAGTTTTGGATGGACTTATCATGTTCCTTATCCACATCCTATTATGATTAAGACTTCCACTATGCATTGTGGATGATGTGTAGATAGTTTTGAAATAGTTATGTATCTACATTATTTAAATAGAAAGTCATTAATGTTGATCATTTGAAGTATATTCCAATGGAGTCTAACCTAATTGTAGGATCTAAACCAAGATTTGTTTGGCTTAAGGCATTTAATTGGTGAGTTAAAAACCCTAACCACATTATATTTGTGATTCTAGGGCAAGATTTAGGGAAATCCCAAAAGGGGACATTATAATTTGGTACGATGACTTGGTAGGCAATGTTTGATAAGGTTCAACCCTAGAACAATATTTACCATTTCATGTGCTTTTGCTTCGTCACTTAATTAATCACTTAATCCCACCCCTAACTATTTGCACATGCCTAATCAATGATTAGTCAAGGCTTATTTGTTAATTTCCTCATGTAGATCCATTTGATGTGTACATCTTGTCATAAATTGGGGCATGGGACAAATCTTCTATTCTTCTAAAATCTAAATTTTTAATTCGTCTCATGCACTTGAGAGATGGGATATTCATAATTTTAAGTTCACCCAAATGTACTTGAGGCATGGGAAGACTCCAAAAGTTCACTTTTGGGGGTCTTCCCAAAGTACCTCAAGATCCTCACCATTCAACTTTTTCCAAATCCCTCTCCCATCGTTGATCCTCCACCAATCTTGTAAGCCTCCATTCTCACCAATAAAAATATTCCATTTGTTATCTCTACATCCTAGGGGTCTCATGCAATATGAGCCTTTGATCTTTATTTTCAATCCTCACCCTCCATTTATTAGGCCCAAACTCTATATATTGAGAGTTCCCCTTACCATTTTGATCAAGTGTTTGAATGTTATGTTATGTTGTTTTGAACACTTAACATATCAAAGTAATTCATCAAATCAACTCTTTAGGCACATCTACCTCATGTTGGTGCAACAAGGAGACAATTAAGGTATAACTACATGCTTTTTCTTTTTGCTTTGTCTTCTTATGCCTTATCTTGAGTGTTGCATTTGATGGTGAATTGAGTAGTTTAAATTTGTTTAGGTTATTGTTTTGTGTTTACTTTTTCATGTACACAATTAAGATGTTTTATTAAGATATTATTATCTACTAGAGGATATCATATGTATCTTAATCTCATATTTATACCTATATCATTTTTGTTAGATGTGTATATCATTGTTGTTAGATGTGTAGAGATATATATTATTGGTTTTTGACTATTTTGAGATTATGAACATTGGATAATGGATAGTACATGTTTTTATTTTGTGTTAACATGAGTTGTAAGGAATCTATCCTTTATAATAATATTTTAGGATTTTATTGAGAACTTATTTGTAATATTTGTATCAATGAGCACGAGAAGATTAATAACACAAAATTTGATTCCATTTATGAGTTGCTTACTCAACTTGAGAATCAATACACACAGAAGAAAATTGGCAAACCTAAAGATGTTTACTTTCCAAAGAAAAGAAAACATAAAGTAGAGAAGAAATATGAGAAGATGAAGCATTTTTAGGATCATTCTTCACAACATAAACATCTACATAAGCATAAGAATTATTCTCGGCCTCATTATTACTCAAGTAACTTTTCCTTATCTAGTCCTACTTGTCACACAAGAAAGGAATAATGTTATGACTATGGTGATATATGATACTATTTTGATGTATATACTTTTACAAAATAGTCCTCTAGACATAAATACAAGGCAGGTAATTACTCTATGTACTTTGGTTATTCTAATACACCATCTAGAAAAGTAGTCAAGATAGCATACATGGCTAAGGTACATGAGAGTGACTTTGTATTTTAAGTGATAGAATCTAAGAGAAAACCAAGGTTGGAGAACCCATTAGAAGGCTAGAAGAATATTCCCATCCCCAATTAACTTCTCACTTTGAGAAAGGGTAGACTACTTGAGAGACAATTTTGGTAGAAGTAGTTGCATTTTTTTAGTTTGGTAGTTGCAATTTGTTTAATTTTCCTTTTCCTTTTTGAGCTTCGATGAGGAGAAAACAAGGTTGTTTGGATTGGTTTTTTTCATTTCAAGGACTTTCCACCTCTCACTTGATAGGTTGAAGAGATTGCATTGTCCTTTAATTTAGTTACTAGTGATTGCATGAGGTGATAGGTGAGTGTTGTGTCATTGACCTTGTTGGGCATTAGGGTAGATGTGTCATACATAGTACTTAAGGGTCACTGATGAGCTACTATATGGAGATTAATTGGTTGATGTAATTGAGAAAACTATATTATGCTTATATTATAGTATGGATATAGAATGATCATAGGGGATAATCATATCAAGTAAGATGTCCATCATTCATGCCACAACTTGTAGGGTAACATTATTTTGTGTGAGGTGTAAACAATTGATCAATACTAGATGTATAATATGCTCATTTATAAGTGCAATAGAGACTACTGAATGACTTCTTAGTAATTGTTCCATGTCATTTTTTTATTTCCTTTGAATCAAGGGGGATTTGTTAGAACACGTTATCCAAATATTTTTGTGTTTAGACTATATATTTACTTTCTATGGAGTAGGCATCTCATTATAAGACATCCCCTTTAGTTCTTTATTTTTTGTTGTTAATGTTACTTTATTAGTTAATTTGGAAACAATTTTTCCCATATAGGTGGTTGAATAGGAAGTTTCTCATATGGTAGTTTTATATTGTGCTTTTGTAAAGACTTTTTAAATCAATGTATGATTCATTCAACACAATAGAATAATTTTTTTGAGGTTAACATTTATACATATGAATTTCATTCTTGGTGTGTATGCTATATACATGTGTACTACTATGACTTGGTTTCCCCCTATCTCTATTATATATTGAAGTGTAAGGATTAGCAATAGTTAAAAATACCCAAGGGAAAGTAGTGGTTCTTGAGGTTCAAGTTCTCCTTATTAAACTCCCTTATCTACAAGATTTATGACTTTTAGCAAGAGATCAAAGAAAACAAACTTCAAGCATGTAATTTCCTAGATACTTATTTAAATGTTGATTCATTTTAGTGCTCAAAAATGAAATGTTCCTATGAAAGAGTGCTCCTTGTAGCACAAATGATCTAGGATTATTTGATTTATTGATTGATGTTCAAATGATGAAATTGATGGCTTTAAATAATAAGACATAACAAATAGTCACAAATGTCTACCAAGTTGGCTCCCGACAACTAGTAGGAAAGGGTGAGAGTCAACAATTTAAATTTGGGGTTAGATCTATGCCATTTGAGATCAAACCTGAACATTTTAGGATTGAATTAGGATGGTAAATGTCAGATGACAAGATTAGGAATTCATATGTGGAAGTGTGGGCTAATAATGAGGATTACTGTAGATGACTAAGATAAGATTAAACATACTAAAATGTGTGAATGTAAGAGTAAACAAGGATGGGATAATGCTTAGGGAAGGAGCCAAATTTAGCACAAGAGTGTCATATGTTATGTAATTGTATTAAGACATTCCATCAAAATGGGCCCAAAAATAAACAAGAAAAAATATGGGTATAAAAATTCCACCATTACACTTGCACATACCACAAACACCCACACATAGGCATACACATCCCAATTTTTATGTGCTACTATGGAGGATTTAAAAAATGCCAATTAGAATATTAAATGAGATAGTTTCCTAAATGCACAAAACATTTTTTCTTTCCTCCAAAAGTTCTACTATAAATCTCTCAATATTGGAGAATGCATGAATATTTTGTAAGAATTAAGGAACTAAAAAAAGGTGATGAGTAAAACTAGAAATTTGTAGGTTATTTGGAGAAGAGGACATTAGCGCCTAAGAACACCAACATGTACACTAACATGTCTCTAGTGCTTATGTTCAAGAACATCAAATTTGTTTCAAACATTCTAAGAACCATATTCTATTCTTCTAAAGTATATTTATAGTCTTAGATTTCACATCAAACATACTCTTCTAGACTTATTCTTCATTTTTATATAGCTTAATCAATTTTAATTTCCACCCATATCCAATATTATTTAGAGTAAATCTATATGAAACATTTTTTTATTTAAATTGATAGATCTAATAATTAGTGTAATAATACAACTTTAATGATAATTAACACCTTAAATATGATTTGAGGGTTCTTAATTTATGAGAGAGGTGGTCATACAATATTTTTGTGATAATATCAATTAAACCTTTTTTGATGAAGGATAAAGGTGGATTTTGAAGGGCACAAACCCTTTTACAAATTCCACCTCAAATACATCATTTCAAACCATCAAACAACCATGAAATTATAACAAGGATAAAAAAATAAGGTTGAAAACTAATAGCTAAAGTAACAAACAAATGACACTAACATTCAAAATAGAAAATCATGTAGTTGAGACTAAATTCACAATGCTAAGAATATCACATAAGATGAAACAAAAGAAACCAACAATTCACAATCTAGACAAGCGGGTTGAAGCCAAAAAGCTTCAATGAACCTTGAACTCCATCTACATCCTTTCCCCTTTGAAACTCTATGACAAAAATCCTTCATGGTCGAACTCTCTTCCATTGCTCATGATTGTAGAAAAGCAAATTTCTTGGAGCTTCTAGAAGGTCTGATATTAGAAAATATCTAGTTTTCTCTTTACAAGGAGGCAATGAAATCTAACTAACATTAGATACCATCCCAAATCTACCTCAAGCTGTTAAGCTTCACCAAGGAACTTAGCTTTGATACCAACTGTTAGACACACAAATACTGAGAGGGGGGGTGAATCAATATTTAATACTTTTTTCTTTAAACTACTGCATTCATCATACTATCAAAACATAGTAAATGGAAATGTAAGTAATGAACACATCCACACAAGCATACACCAAATTTACGTGGAAACCCAAAAGGGAAAAACCATGATGAAAAAAGTTGCTTAGAGCTACTGTCCAAATCCAACCTCACAGAATAATATAAAACTTACAATGATTTTGTAAGCACCAACCCACAACAATTGCAACCTTAAAGGGAGACACCAATCTCCTTGAATTCTGATTTGTAGGAACCAACCTATAAGAGACACCAATCCCCTATGACTAAGCTAAAACATAGTCACTGAGCGACAACTCAAATTAAGAGGCTTCAAACTCACATTACATAAGGAAATATATATTTTATTTCACACAACCTTCTCTACATTATCAAGCGAACACATCCTTTTATGATATCTCAATTTTTTTCAACATTCTTGACTTCTCTTTTCTTCTTGCACATCATTTTACACATACATTTCACATGCATCCACATACTCCTTGATTCACAAGTCACACTCACATTTTCATAAAAATGATTTACTCTATATATATATATATATCCATTCCAACATGTTAACAACATCTAAATGTTGGCCTAGAACCCTTTAACACCATCCGCAAATATCCATGTCGGCCAATGATAAGCCTTAATTCAAAATGATATGAAACATGTAGACAAATCGACTCCAAATCAAATGCATTACCGCTAGTGTAATATGATGTCATGCGCTTCCTTCCATGGTCTTAAACTGGCCCTATTTTAGCTTCACACACTTCCCTTTACTAGCGCAAACACTCAGACATTGTACACAGTAAACCAACAAATACAAACTTCACTCTGTCACTCTATCTTGCAACTTTGTAACCCAAATCCACTGAAATTATAGATTAAGATACTTCATTTATAGACTTAATTAACTTCCAAACTGCAAGCCATAAAATTTAAGAGCAATAGAATGCAGTATCATAAACAATGATAGTCCAGTACAATGCATATTCTACCTCTGAGCAACAAACCTCAAAACACTTCCGCAAACGCTTCAAAACTTTCACAAAAGTAGTAGACATACAAGAATCACTAATCCCATATGAACTCAAACTTCCCATGTTTTCCTTTTGAATAATGATAGCATTAACATTCTGCAACATGTACAATTGGCACAATTGATATACCATTTTCATATATATGACATTAATGATAGCCAATGTAGTGTAGGAAAATGTACTCTACATTTTCACACTATGTTTGGGTCCCTTAATAAATTGGACTTAACTAAGCCTCTAATTGGCCCAATTATGCATTTAAAAGCTTAATTAATCTTGTTTTTTGAAAGGAAAACTTGTATTAAACAATTGCAAACACTAATTAAATTGCCTTAAAATTGTTGTGTCCTAAGTTTGGGGTCTAAGACCCATTCGCCCAAGGGCGAATGGGCCCGCTTTAAGTTTAGGACCCTAATTTTTAATATGTTTTTGGTGGCATTTTTATGATTCAAATTCAATTTGAAATTGTCTGCCTTTGATGCTTAATTTTTGAGAAATTAGAAAATTACCTATAAATACAAGGTCTTTTTATCAATTCAAATCCTAGAATCAAGAAGGAAAATTTCACAAGAGCTAAGATTATTGTCAAAGGTGTTCAAGAGTAGATTTCTCAATCATTTGTTGCAACATTCAAGATCTCAAGCATCATGTCAAATTTATCTTCATTCATGCATGTTTTTGGAGCTAACATTGTGGTGTAGGTTTTAAGCATTCAAGTATCAAGATCAATATCCAATCAAGCCATTTCATGCAAGATCAATAAATTGGAGAGATGTGTTAGATTTTGGTCCTTCAAGGGTTTGGTGAGTTGCAACATAGCATTTTTCACTCATCATTCCTTCCATTCATGTTTCATTTCATTTCAAGGTTTAATTACCAAAATGGGATTTGACCAAGGAAAACCCCCATTCACCAAAAATAAACAATTTTTCCCTCTCTTTGTGTTCGTAGATCTTAGATTGAAGAAGGATTGAAGATTGATCAAAAGTGCAATTTTGTAAAGTTGTCAAAGTTGTTAACATTCTTGTCAAGCCACAAAAACTCACTTACAAAATTTAATTTTGACTTTCCGACTATAAAATCTAGAGGAATCAGGAGTAGAGACCTAGGAGCAAAGGATTGTGAAAGTAGATTTTGGATCCCTATAGCAAGACCCATTCGCCCTAGAGCGAATTTGTCCTAGGAGGACACTCAACAAAGGCTTTTGGTGACAGTGCATAAATTCATAACCTTCTCAGATCTGCTAGAACTTTGTTGATTCTGTTAGATGAAGGTTTTAAATTGATGATTCAAGTGTTACATTGCATAGTTGCATTTATTTGGTATTTTTAATTTATCTCCCACAACTACATTTCAAGCTGATTTACCCCATCCAGAGTCATAAGGAAAACAACAAGATCTCCATTAAGGTTGAATCACCTAAGGGTTGAAAGTCAATCTTTCCCTAGGGGATCTCTTTTTCCTAATGAACTAAGGAAGATAGGTGCATCATACCCTCTTCATATTGGTGAACCTATTTCCCTATGTTTCATTTTGGTGAACCTGACATTGTACATCAAAATTTCTAGAATTAGAGTCCATTCAAACCCTATATCTAGAATTTGCATTAATTTGTATTGCATTGCATTGCATTAGTTTACAATTTATTTAGGTTTGTTACAATTTCATTACTTTTCATCTCATTTAGGGTTTTAGGTTTGTATTTTGCATCCTTTAAAATCTAAAAAAATTAAAAAATTACATGCATATTACATTGATTTTGAGTTGCCGATATTGGCATGGTGTGATGGTTTATAGGTGGCATTGTTGTTCTTGCCACCAAGGTTCAAACCCCGTTGGGGTGGTATTGTTGAATGGTTGTATTCCAGTTCATAGCTCCGGTCAAAAGTGTTTACCCCTTGAATAAAAAAAACATTGATTTTGAGTAGTACTTGCATATTAGTGTATTTTTAGTCATTTACATTCATAAATTTGGTAAAAATTGCATTTCAAAAAGTGTCACATTGTTCATCATTTTTCATTCATTTCACTTGCATTAGGACACCTAAATCTAGAAAATTCACTCATTGTTTGCAACCTGAAACTGAAAATTCAAACATAAGGCAACAAACTCAAACTTTGATTTTTCAAAACCTTGACCTAGGACCCATTCGCCCTAAGGGTGAATCAGTCCCTAAATATGTGTTTTTTCAAAATTCTGGGCAGTGATTTGTCTGTTTTTGCTTCATTTTGATTTGTTGTTAATTTTGTGTTTCAGTTTCAAAAATCAGAAAAATATGTCATTCTTTGCATTAAGTTCAATTGGTCAAATTGATTGCATTGTTTGAAAATAAAATTGGCATTAAAAGACATCATTTTTTGCATAGCATAATCAGTAAATTATCTTGTTTTAAATATGAAAATTTCTCTCTTTTTACATATTGCATTGCACTTTATATTCTTGGGTGTTCGATTGCATTTGTTAAGTGCTTATTCTCCATTTTGGGTGCACTTAGGTTTGGAAAAACTTGTATGAGCTTCACAACCTAATGTCCTATTACCAATACTGTAGTGAGACATAGTTCGAGACTCATGCCATCCCATGCTACTCCATCTGTTGTGGATTTTGAGTTTCCCAACTCTTTCACTCATAGTGTTGATACTAGTCAACTCATTATGGACCATAGCTTTGATACCTTTTTTCCCATGACCACCCTACCCACAACCAATGTGACTGATGTTGACACAATGGTTGCTAATGTCCCTCAAGAAGAGCCAAAATAAATGGATGAAGATTTAAAGAAATTGAAAAAAATTGTGTTAAATAGATTATTGGTACTGCAATTCCTGTCATAGATAACATGAGGAAAATGCTTGATAATGAAAAAGGAATAGAGATTTTGTGTAGCCTAGCTCACATTATTGATAAACATGTTCCTAAAACATCTAGTTGTGCTCAAACTTTAGGGTACACTCAAAGTCAAGGTGGAAATCCAATTCCTCCTTCCACAACTATGACCTAAATTCTTACATACACTAATCCAACTATTAGATCAACAAAACAACCCACTAGCAATGCCAATGCAACCTTAGGTATTTCCACTGGGAACCCCTTTAGCTTTATGCATTTCAAATCTCATATCTCCTAATCCATATCCCCTCACAAAATTACAATTCACTTGTCCTTTGAATACATATACACCTCCACCTTATTCACCTCCATCTCACAACACAACCAATGACTCCGACCTTAACCAACTCTTACAAAATGTTTCATCCCTCCAACAAAAAATTGCCACATTGAACCAAAATCAAAATGACCAACCTTCACAATATGTCAAAAGAAACCCTTTATCCTTGGAGATATCGAGAGCACAAATGTAATAAGGCATTGAGATTCCTAGATTAGAGAAATACAGTAGAAAAGGAGACCCTAGTAACCATGTCTCAGCATACACAACCTTATTTAGTGACTTCATTTTTGAGGATAAACTCTTGGCTAAACTTTTCCCTAGATCCTTGAAAGACACTATCTTGGAGTGGTTTTGTTCTTTACCGAATAACTCAATTCATTCATTCAATGAACTTGTTGATGCCTTTCTTGACCATTTCCAAGTGCACATGGGTCCCAAGATGACCTTAGTTGATTTAATGAAATGTAAACAAAACAAGAATGAAAAGGTCACTAATTTCATAGCATGATACCAATTTCTTTACTCACAAATCAAGATTAAGATTCCTGATGCCAATCTTCAAAGAATGTTCATTGAAAATTTGCAAAGCAATATTCAAGATAAACTTGGCATGATGAATTTTCCCTCCTTTACACACTTTTTCATGGCCCTTCACAACCATCAAAATTCGATTAGTCATTGTGAAGCAAAAACTCCTCACCATCCCGAGAAATCCGAAGTCATGCCCCATAACAATTTCCAACCTTTCAAGAAACAAAATAAGGGCTTTTTACAAATAAATACACCTCAAACAAGTCAACATGTTAACACCCAAGTGGCTGTCATAAAAATGACAAATCCATATCCATTTAGGGAAAGGAGTAGATAATTCAACCCATTACCCAATACCCTTCACTCCATCATGTTGCAACTTATAAGTAAGAACTTAGTTACCTTACCTCTTGTCTGAGCCATTGATACCACTAAGACCTTACCTCCAAACTTTAACTCAAATGCCTTTTTCCATTTTCACTGACAAAATGGACACAATACAAAACAATGTAAGCATCTTAAACATATTGTGCAAGACCTCATTGATTCTAATCACATCCAGATTGGTGGTGTTAATGATCAAATAAATCAATCTATTGCCCCACCTAACCAAAATTTACAAATCTTTACCAATCTCATGCCAAATCATAACATCTCTTTTGTGAAAGCTAATGATACTAAGAATTATGTGATGAATGTTGAAAAAATTCAAGATACAAATAATGAAAATATGAATGAAAATGAAGGAGACTTAAAATGTCTTGTCAACTTCATTGATGTTCAACCTCGTAAGGGCCAAACCAAAATTCCCCTTGACATTGCTTTCCAACAAAATGGCATAATTAGACATGCACCCAATGGTCCTCTTTACATCGCCAAAATAATCAATGACAAGCCTACTAATGGGATATTAATTGATCCCGTATGCATAGAGAATGTGATAACCAAGGAATTCTTATTTGTGCATGAACTTTATCAAGATTCTTATGAACAATCGAAATAATGGATCCAAACACATAATGGTTTTTCTTGCCCTAGATTGGTTCGATCACTCTTCCTTTAACAGTTGGACCAAAACAATTGAATGTCTCATTCTCCATCATCCTGTCGTCAAACAAATTTCGTGTGAAGCTTGGTTACCCATGGCTATGCTCCATGGGTGTCATCCCATCAGTAGTGTATAAATGCTTAAAGTTTCCATGTGGAAATGATATATATCTTTACTATGCATCATAGTGGCTTTAATCCTGTGTCTTCCCATGGGAATTTCTCATTGGATTTATTTTAGCTCAAACCTATGGAACCTATTAAGCCTTGTGAGGCCTTCTTTTTCAAATCTTATCAAAATTTTAAGGAAAATAACATAGTAGAATTATCCCTTAAAAAAATGCCTCAACACATGATTGAGCCTCATATCATTGATGATGCCATGATTGAACCAAAATCCATTCCAAGTAACAAAGACCAACCCATAACATCTCCTTCACCTATTTACTATAAAAGAGATAACCAAATAAGTCCTATTGTCACTCCTAAGATCAAAAACGTTATAAAGATAAAGAGAAAGTGGTTGAACAACCTCCCATGGTTCCTTTCATTCCTCCCTTGTGGGAAGAAAAGAAACCTATGGTTGATAAACCCGCTCCTACACAATCACAACTTGAAAATCATACAAAAAGAAAAAGAAATGCTAAAGAGCGTAGGCATGGACATTGTGCTATTGATCATAGGTTAAAAGAAGAGAATAAAACAAAAAATAAAGATCAAACACCAATTGAGACAAATCATGATGATTCTCCATCCTCGCCACAACAAAAACAACAAGAAAATTCTATGGACATTGTCATTAGGTCTCCAGTTGTGATTAACTTGGATGATGATGATGAGATTTCTAAAATTGATGGGGAAGTGCATAATCAACCGAATTTATTGTTTTCATCTTCCATGAGCTTAGATGATAACAATCATGATGATCCTCCTATAAAGAGTGACTCACCACGTGTTGAACCTAGTGATGCTCCTAGAACAACACTAGTCGTTGTCCCTTTGGCTAGTTGTCCGCTTTCCACATATGATGAACAAGATTGGGATGCGGATGACCTACTATAGGTTGAATTGCATGTGCTATACTAGTCTTTTCTTTGTCTTCATGTTATTTGTGATTACATGTGCATAATGTTATCCCCCATACAATGCTGCTTGGTGTGTCTTTACATGTTTGTGAGCCTACTTTAGATGACCCTTGTCATTCTATTGGTGCAAGGATACAAAGGAAGTGAATTTTTCATGGCATTATTCCATTTGTATCTTCATTCTTCTATCTTTTGTAACCATTTATATTTTGTCTTGTGTTTTCCTTTTCGGGATGACGCAAGGCGTCGAGACATTCAAGTCTCTTCCATGTTGACCCAAAAGTTTCCCTTTTTTTTTCTCTCTCTATGTGTCATTCTTCCTTTGTACTCCTTGTTCCATGAGTCATTTGGGGAATGATGATAATTTCGAATTTGATTATATCACCGCAACAATGAAAAATGTTGACCCTAAATCCATGGATCCCTTATGTGTTATCTTAGGATTGCATATGCGGGGAAACCCTCCTTTCCATGATGTAGCTCTACTCAGAAACATATGTTTTGCATAGGTAATTTTGAATAAAGCTCTCATGTATTGGCATTTATCATGTTCTACTTTAAAGTAATTGTTCATAGCATGGTGTTTAGAAATTTCTTTAAAGTGGGGGCATACACATACCTGCTCATTGTTTGCTTCAAAGTGTGGTCTTCTTACTTCACACGATGTGTCTTTTTGGTGGTGACATTGGGTTTGATGTCCTTCAAGATTGTGACCTTTCTTGGCATATGACATTCCTCTTAGTGGTGATGCTACAACTTGCATTCCCTAAGTTGTGAATCTTTTATCCTTGACCAATCCTCTCTTGAGACATTAGACACAATGTTCCCTATGGTGAGACCTTTCATGAACTAAGAAAAACCCCTTTGAATATCCTATTGCATGTATCAAGGCCACCAAGCATAACACAACTTGCTTTCCAATGAAGCCTTCATGTTTTTAACGACCACCAAGCATAACACAACTTTCTTGCCAATGGATCCTTTTTCATGAGTGCCTAGCATAACACAATTTTCTAGCCTTGCGGAGGAGGTATAAATTTGGTATGGTTAGGACAATGTGAGCCTATAGACCTGGCATGACTTCCCATTAGCCACTTTTTGGGGCTCACCTAGTGGACAACAGATTTTCACTAGCCTGTGTGAGTATATTTTGTTTGCATAGTGGGAAGCAAGTTTCCAATTGTAAATATTTTTGGACAAACAACTAAGGCTTGATCCATAAAAATTGGACAAGCAGTTGAGGCTTGATCCGCCCCTTCTTCCTCTTTTTCTCTAATTTTGACATTGCATGCTTGTGTATCTTGTCTTGCTGCTGCATATTTTAACATAGGCATGTGTCTCTTTGTTCCTTTGTTGGGTTACCATGAGATCTTAGACCATGGGGGTTGATCATCCTCCTTGAACTTTGTTGTCTTATCTTTCCAACAATTATACAATTAGACCTCTCTTGACGCTTGTTTGGCTATTTTAGTGTGAGTTTGAGTGTAGGGCTCATTCTCTCACTAAAGTGGGAGCTAAATGTAGTGTAGGAAAATGTACTCCTTTACATTTTCACACTATGTTTGGTTCCCTTAATAAATTGGAATTAATTAAGCCTCTAATTGTCCCAATTATGCATTTAAAATCCTAATTAATCTCGTTTTCTGAAAGGGAAACTTGTATTAAACAATTGCAAACATTAATTAAATTGCCTTAAAATTGGTGTGTCCAAGGTTTGGGGCCTTAGACCTATTCGCCCTTGAGTTTAGGACCAAAATTTTTAATATGTTTTTGGTGGAATTTTTATAATTCAAAATCAATTTTCAATTGTCGGTCTTTGATGTTTAATTTTTGGGAAATTAGACAATTACCTATAAATACAAGGTTTTTTATCAATTAAAAACCTAGAATCAAGAAGGAAAATTTCACAAGAGCTAAGATTATTTTAAAAAGGTGTTCAAGAGAAGATTTCTTAGTCATTTGTTGCAACATTCAAGATCTCAAGCATCATGTCAAAGTTATTTTCATTCATGCATGTTTTTGGAGCTAACATTGTGGTGTAGGTTTTAAGCATTCAAGCATCAAGATCAACATCCAATCAAGCCATTTCATGCAAGATCAAGACCTTGGAGAGATGTGCTAGATTTTAGTCCTTCAAGGGTTTGGTGAGTTGCAACATAGCATTGTTCATTCATCATTCTTTCCATTCATGTTTCATTTTATTTCAAGGTTTAATTATCAAAATGGGGTTTGACCAAGGCAAACCCCCATTCACCAAAAACAAACAATTTTTCCCTCTCTTTGTGTTTGCAGATATTAGATTGAAGAAGGATTGAAGATCGATCAAAAGTGAAATTTTGCAAAGTTGTCAAAGTTGTCAAAATTATCATCAAGCCATGGAAACTCACAAAATTTAATTCTAACTTTCCGACTGTGAAATACGAAGGAATCAAGAGTGTAGACCTAGGAGTAGAGGACTGTGAAAGCAGATTTTGGATCCCTATAGTAAGACCCATTCTCCCTAGGGAAAATTTGTCCCAAGAGGAGACTCAACAAAGACTTTTGGTGACAGGTGCATAAATTCATAACCTTCTCAGATCTGCTGGAACTTTGTTGATTCTGTTAGATTAAGGTTTTAAATTGATAATTCAAGCATTACATTGCATAATTGCATTTATTTGGTATTTTTTATTTATCTCCCAAAAGTGCATTTCACATTTATTTACCACATCCTTAGTCGTAAGGAAAACAAGATCTCCATTAAGGTTTACTCACCTAAGGGTTGAAAGTCATTGTTTCCCTAGGGGATCTCTTTTTCCTAATGAACTAAGGATGATAGGTGCATCATACCCCCTTCATATTGGTGAACCTATTTTCTTCATTTCAACCAATAATACTTTGACATCAATGAAAACACTATGTTCAAAAATCTCCCCCTTTTTCATTGATGGCAAACAAAGAAATAACCAATCCAAATTGTATTATAGTTCCATATCTTTACATAGCTCTTTTCAACTTTCTCTCTCCATAGCTTGATGTTTCAGATCACAACTGTACTGTCATTACAATACAATTCATCTCTCTATCTCCCCTTGTATTTTTCATGTCATTACTTTCTCCCCCTTTGACATCAATGGAAAAGTGACTCTTAAAACAATTTAATTTAGGAATTCTCTCCCCCTATGGTGTACAGTCCATCCACTGTACCTTGTCATACTTTATCATAAACCATCTATTCTATTTGCGACAAGGAATTAAAAATCAATTGAGACTTCTTTATACCAACCTCATAGCTTTGGCTAAGAAACTTCACCTTGAACACCTTAGGGGTTCATGATTGACATGTTGACTAACTCCCCCCAAGCCTGTACTTCCTCTTTTGAATTAAGAGGGAGATATCACTCCCAACTTATGCCTAAGATACTCAAATGTTTCCTTTGGGAGGGATTTAGTAAAGATATCCATGATATGTTCTTTCATCTCAACATAATTTACTTTAACTTCTTCATTTGCAACCTTTTCTCTTGGAAAATGATACTTGATTGATATATGCTTTGTCCTAGAGTGCATTATTAGATTCTTTGAAATATTGATTGCACTTATATTTTCACAAAGAATCAAAATGGGTTCATCATATTCAATTTTCATATCCTTCAATGTTTGTTTCATCCAAAGTACCTGAATGCAACATGATACTATTGCAATATATTCCACTTCTACAACAACTAAGGACATTGAATCTTTCTTTTTTCTCAACCAAGATACAAGACTATATCCAAGAAATAATGCACACCACCACTAGTACTATTCCTGTCATAAACATTTCCAACCCAATCTGCATCTATATATGTTGTCAATTTGAAATTTTTGCTTCTTAGATACCACATACCATAGTCTATAGTAGCTTTCAACTATCTAAATATTATTTTAACTGTCTTCACATGTGTCTCCTTTGATGTGGCTTGAAATATTGCAACCATACACATGACTTGCATAGTGTCTGGTCTAGATGCAGTTACATATAAAAGACTTCTAATAATTCATCTATACAAAATTTGATTTGTTGAAAAAGACTCATCATCCTTATTGCACTTACATACAATAACCATAAGTGTACTAACTAGTTTGCAATCTTCCATTTTGAACTTCTTTAACATCTCCTTGACATACTTTATTTGTGATATGAATATACCTTTGACTAATCAAAATATTTGTAAACCAAGAAAAAATGACAACTCACCAAGCATGAACATTTCAAATTATTTTTGCATTTCATCAACAAAATTCTTACACATTTTGTCTTTACTGCCACCAAAAATAAAATCATCAACATAAAAACAACAATCAATTGATGATCACATTTTGTTTTGATATAAAGATTACTATCAACAATACCTTTCTTGAATCCTTGTTGTCGTAGATACTTATCTAATCTTGAATACCACACTTTGGGGACCTTCTTGAGTCCATACCGTGCTTACTTCAATTTGTTCTAAAAAAATTCTAATTTTTAGACAATTGAAATCCTTCTAGTTGCTCAATGTAAACTTCTTCTAGATCTCTATTCAAAAATCCCAACTTGACATTCATTTGATATACTCTGAAGTTCTTGAATGCAGATAATGCCAAAAACATCGTAATTGCTTCAAGTCTAGTTACTAAAGCAAAGGTTTCTTCAAAGTCAATACCTTCCACTTGAGCATAATCCTTGTAGACTAATATTTTCTTATTTCTGATTACCTTTCCATCTTCATTCACTTTATTTCTGAATACCCATTTGTACCAATAACATTTTTGTCTTTAGTCCTTGGAACGAATTCCCAAGTCTCATTGTTTTCAATTTAATTTAGTTCTTCCATTGCTTCTATCCAGTTCTCATCCTTGCTAGCTTCCTTAAAACCTTTTGGCTCAATTTAGGATAGTAGAGAAATTTTTTCTTGTGCATTCATCCATGCTAAATTTTTTTTTGGATAGAACTTCACTATCTTTATCTCCAATAATTTTTGTCTTTGAATGATATCTCTAAACATACCTTGTCAAAGTTTTGTTATTTGATCTCTTAGGCTCACTTTCTATGTCTTCTTCACTAATGGGGAATGATCCATCAAAATCATTTTTGTCATCATCATTTAATGCCAACTTATAGTGCAATGTCTCATCATTTTTTTATATTTACAATTTCACCAATATTCTTCAATCTCTTATTGTAGCACCTATATGCCTTACTTGTAGTTGAATAACCAAGAATATACTTTCATCGGATCTTGAGTCAAACTTACCCAAATTATCTTCATCTCTTTTAATGTAGCATCTACTTTTCCATAGTTCATAAGGTGTCTTAGTTTTATTCACTCTTATTTATCCTCTATTGAGAATGTAGACTTCAATATGAACAACTTCTTTCCAGTATACATTTGACAACTTATCTTGATTCAACATTGTCCTTGTCATTTCTTGAACTATTCTATTATTTCTTTCAACAACTCCATTTTGTTGAGGAGTCCTGTCAGAAGAGTATTGTCTCCTAATTCCATATTTTTCACAAAATTCTTCAATCTCATCAAAAGTAAATTCATCGCCTCTATCAGATCTTAAACACTTGACTATACGACCAATCTCATTTTCTACCAAAGATTATAACATTTTGAACTTCTCAAAAGTTTTAGATTTCTCTTTTAAGAAAGTAACCCATGACATCCTAGAAAATTCATCAATTAGCATCATAAAGTGCTTTTCACCTTGTAAGCTCTTTGTCCTCATTGGTTCACACAAATCTATATGAACTAGCCCAATAGATTTGTAGTGGAATACTCCTTTGTCTAAAATCTTTCTCCTTAATTTTCCTTCTTGAAATTCCTTGTAGAGAGTGCATGAGGGCTTTGCAATTTTAGGAATATCTCTTATTGCTTCTTTGAAACTAATCTTCACAAGATGATCAAAATTTATGTGACCCATCCTTCTATGCCAAAGCCATCTTTCATCTTTCTTTCCCAAGAGACATTTCTTTCTTTTGATCTCATTGAGATTGTCCACATTACTTTCTATCCTACTTTCTTCTACAACAAGCTTACCAGTACTATCTTGTCTGATCTCACATCCTTGTGCATTGAATGATAGATTTTAGCCCTTGTCACAGATCTGACTCACACTCAGTAAGTTATACTTTAGACCTTCAACATATAAGACATCATATGTCTTAGTTTCTCCACCATCAAGACTCAAAGTGCCTTTTCTAGATATCTTAGCAACAAAATTGTCACCAAGCCTTACTGATCCACCATTTTTTTTTTCATATGTATAATCTTGATTTTGTCTCCAATTATGTGGCTAGAACATCCACTATCAATGGTACATGAATTTTTCTCATTTTATGCATGGAATGTAGTTTGTGCAATCACTGATTTTTAAAATTTTGATCTTCATTCTTCTTTTTCCACACCTTCTTAGTCTCTTTCTGATGTTCAACAAAGATATTTGCTTTCCTATCTTGCTTATGATGATTCTCAAAAGTATTTCTACAATTTCTTTCAATGTGTTCAAAATGATTGCACATGTAACAAATGACATTAAAATCAAATAAAGGTGCAAATGTATTTGTGCTTACAAAATTATTCTTTATTGTAGGAAACCGTCTACAGTCTATTGCTTTATGACCAAATTGATTGCAGGTATAACATTAACCAAAAAATGAATAATTGAACCTTATATTGTATGCTTTCCTTTCTAAAATTGTCTATTTAAATATCCTCTTCTATCGGACATGAATGAAAGCATATTCTTCCTTTTTGAGTTCTTCAATCTCCTTAGATTGTTCCACATTTGAACATCCGAAGAAAATTTCATCATAATCCTTTGTAGATGTCTTCATAATTTTCTCAGTAGTCTTTGTGCTTTGACTTTTATCAAATCCAATACCAATTTTCATGTGGGTTGACCTCTGACTGTTGATAATCTCATCCAAAATCTTTGTGCTCTTTTCAAATTTCATATTTTTGTTCCTCTGACAATTTGATTTCTCTAGATCCTTTCTCAAAGATACCACTTCTACTTCAAGCCTTTCACAATTCATTTCCTTTGCTTTTAATTTTTCTATCAAGACTCTATTATTTTTCTTCTTTTATCTAAACTTTCAGATCTATAATCACATTTTATGATTCTTTTAACTTCATTTTTTAATTTTGATTTTCCTTTCTTTCTTTCATTAGATCATCTAAGGCAACTATAAGTTCTCCTTGTAGATCAAATTTTGCATCTCCATCATCTTTAGAATTTTATTTTTCTATATTACCATATAAAGTCTCCATTGCCATGAATATAGCATCATCTCTTTCACTTTCACTTTCAAAGGTTTAATGATCACATTCATCAAATGAATAGTTATCTTCCTTAGAGTAGAGGATTTTCTTATACTTTTTATAATTCTTCTTCTTATTCTTGGAGATTTTATAACTCTTTTGATAGGGCTTATACTCTTTTTGTTTATCACTAACTCCTCTGAAAAGACACTTAGAAGCAAAGTGACCTATTTTATCACAATTGAAACATTTAAAGGGTAACCTACCTTTGTAATTTTGTCAGAAACTTTCTTTAGATTCCTTACAAAATTTTCTTCTTTAGGATTTGGTTCATCATTGGATTTAGAATATTCACTTATCTTTGATGCTTTGAAGGGTACCTCTTTCTTTGGAGTTTTATAATTACATTCCTCATCTCATATGTAGTGAGTATCCCACGTAGTTCATCCATTGTTAGTGTTTAGATCTTTAGCTTCTTCAACAATAGAAATATTTGAATCAAATATTGTGGGAAGATATCTAAGTACCTTTTTTGCAATCATTGGCTCTTTCACTTCTTCACCAAGTCCTTTGATGGTATTGACAACCGTTGATCATGAAATCTTGCGCTTCTCCCAAACAACCTTATGGGAAATTCAATGAGTGGGGGACTAGCTTGCGCCTCACTGAATGACCTCTGATATTTTCATAGAAGTTGGTTTTTCTTTGTGTTTGGGGAAAAGGGGAAAGAGAAATGTAGAGAAAACAAAAGGTGGCAATGCGCCAAAGGTTTTACAACATTTCAAAGCCTAGCAACTTCTTACTTCTGATAAAATGGACACAAAATGCTACAAACCCTTCATTGTTGGAAATATAATGATCAAATAAGGCCCATAGAAGCACATAGCAGTCCTTCAGATCTCCCCATGGGAAGCACCCATTAAGGTCCGATAGAAATAAGAATCCCAATACTAAAAGGAATATTTTGGATCTTTACAGAATTGTCTTGTTCTCACAACATAATATGAAAGTTAACACAATCTCCACAAAAAGTGAAATATTATAATGAACATGATTCAACTTCTAAAAGATAGCATTGTTCAAAACATAAAAGACAATGGAATATAAGGCAATCACCAAGACTATATCAATATGACTTGACATTGAGCATTCATCACATATAGAATAGAGAAAAAAACATGTGATAAAGGCCATAGATGCACAATCTTAGAGATTTCTCCCTACTATTACTTGTTCTTGCAATAAATAAAATAAATGAAAAGGTTAGATACCAATCTAAATATAGTCTTGACAATTTTAACATGCCATAGAGCAAAAAAAAGCTTTGTAAAAATCTTTCCTATTCCTCCCCTATTCTAATATTCTAACAGATAAAGAAAATTCTCTCCTTTGATGATGATGATCCAACCAATGAAACCTCCTTTTATAGAGCCAGAGAGATGAGCCAACACCACAACCAATAGAGATGAACCCCCAACAGGTGTCCTCATATGATACTACACAATCTGATCAAGGATCTGATTCAATCACAACAATCTTCGCTAGTAAAAATGAGCTACTTCATTAATGGTTCTAGATGCTACAAAATATTTGCAAAGATATGTTTTCAGAGAAGGATCATTACAGCTTGGAAAAAATCTGATTTGATCTGTTGCGAGAAATAATGATGCCACCCCAAAAGACCAATCCTGAAGACATAAGACCCGTTGCATTTGTTGACAAACTCTGCCAAAGAAATGATACACCTGAGGTGAAACAACCTGCCCAAAAAATGTGAGTGACGTGGCATATGTTGGCGGGTGATTTCTGAGTCTGTGAGAGCAGCTTGGGGAAAATCCTTGCCATGCAACCACGTGTCTCGTTTTAGGCTTGAATGGAAAGCAATATAGGAAAAAGTCACGCAGCCAATACGTGGTGCATTGTGTGCCCTTTTGTAGGAGTAACTGTAGATTTAACCTTTGGGGTGCAATATCATCAAAATGCAAAGAAGTAAGAGCTAAAAAGGAAGACTATAATAATGATTCTTTCCCAATGGGAGGAAACTCATAGGGGGCCTTTGCTTGCAAAGGAATGAACCCAAATATAAAAGAATCCTTAGAGTTTGAAGAAAGCAACATGCTAGAATTCCCAATCTTCATTGGAAGGTGGAACAAGCACACGTAACGTCGAAGACCTCCTTGAAAGAAACCCCACCCAATTTTGATGAAGCAACTCCGATGTGGTAGTAAAGTTAGGACAAGAGAAGAAGTACCTTCTTAATTTCCTCGACTGAAGGTGATGAGCTTAGACCCTGGAGTGATGAGAAGTCCTGCTATTTGAGCCTGATGGCCTCTTTGATCTGTTCTTCTGTCAACAGAGAGAATAAGGTGGGCAATCTAAAATAGATTAGAACCTTGAGATCTTCCTTTATCTCACCGACCTTCTTAGTCAATGCTGACTGATAAGCCTTGCTTTTCAGGGTGACTAGGTTGCAGACAATGAATTCATTTTCTTTCCTTGTAGCTGCCTTCTGGTTTGGGATTCTAGTGTCTCTTAAAGCTTCCTTGGTCGCTTTATACAATTTAGTGATCAAGTTTTTGGACTCTTCAGAATGGGGGGTGATTGTATGCAGAATTTGGTCAACCGTCGGGTTGACCTTTGTGTTCAATTCTTGTGCATCTATTAGGAAACTCAAGGCCAGTTTTAGGGCCACCACTGCAATAATGATTCTTTCCCAATGGGAGGACAATAATTTCTGAAGTATCAGGAGGATCTCGAACCCTCGTGTCGTGGCTAGTTCTTGCTGGAATTGGGATTCCTTATCCCTTATTCCTTCCTTTAATTGATTTATCTCCTGGAGGGAACTTGAAAGTTTTGACCTTAACTTTTCTACCTCCCCGTTGAGAGTCTGCATAATAGACTCGATGTCTTGCTTCTCCTGTCTCTCTTTCTATGCTTTTGCTAGGACCTTTTGAAGATTTTTTAGCTGCTTGAGATTAGGTATTAGCCAAATCTTTCCGCATATCATCCTTTTCTTTTCCCATCTCCCACAACTCTTTTTGCAATTTTGCACATGTGTTGTTTTGTTGACCTGCCACATTGTTAAATTATTTCTGCTTCTGCTAATATTTCTTAATGAATTCTTGCATTTGTGTCCTCATATCTTCTGTTATTTTATGCTCAGCTTCAACCTCACATTCCAGTCTTTACACTTTGACATAAAGTCGATCCCTTTCATTCTAAGTCTCTTCAAGAGACTTAGCCGCTTCCCCTTGCCGATCCTACGCTTTCCTCAAGCAGTATGTATCCATATCCTTTTCCCTGATCTTTGCTTGTAATTTTTCCACCGTGGCCTTCACATTTGCTAACTCTACTTCATGCTTTTTCAATTTCTTATCCAATTTCTCATAGTTAGTGAACCACTTTTTGTGTTGCTTTGGCAAGGCCTATTTTTTGCATGGGAGAGATTTGATCAAGTTGAGACCCATATTTTGGATATCATAATCTTCATACTACATCTCTCCATCTACTTTGGATACTTGTAGCCTCAGAGCAGCTATTTCTGGATTAGATTGTGTGAGCTTTTTTGGATCAACGTTTCGGATCACACTCCGTGATCCATCATCAGGATAGAGAGTTCAAGGAGATGAAAGTGGTTTGTTGCAGACCCAACAGGTATAAAAAGAGGCAGAAAGATGAAAGAGGTTCCAGAAGGCCCAAGGCCCAAGAGAAGACAGGAAATAAATTACCAAAAAGATATATTAATATATTAATCTATTTAAATGTACCAATTTATTTAGTAATTTAACTAGATTAGTCTATTATTAATCTATTAGTAATTAACTAGATTAATATATATTGAAAGATTTGTAAGTGATAATCTATTTGGATTTATTAAAAAGATTGATATATTTCAATAACTTAATCTATGTGAATTATATGTTTAGATAGATTGATCTATTTAAAATGTATATATGTGTATTTAATAAATATATATATGTGTATTTAATAAATATATTAGATAGATGATTAAATTTAAATAGATTAATCTATTTAAATTAATAAAAGGATTGCTATATTTAAAAAATATTAAAAGGTTTGAGTGATTTAAATATATTAGGATTGATTTAATAAATATATATATGTATATTTAATAAATATATTAGATAGATGATTAAATTTAAATAGATTAATCTATTTAAATTAATAAAAGGATTGCTATATTTAAAAAAGATTAAAAGGTTTGAGTGATTTAAATATATAAATCTATTTAAATAATTTAAATATGCTAATCTATTTGAAAAGTTTAAAATTATTAATCTATTAAGATGATTAAAAAATATTAATCTCTTTAAATGTATATCGAACTATCAATGTGTAGAAATATATTAAATATATATATATATGTTTAATAAATTAAAATATTAGGAATGAAGATATGTAACTAAGGAAAACATAAAATTAAATAAGTTATTATAAAGATGGGAGATAATTTAGATATATTATATTCTTATTTAGATAATTCTATTGAAAATTAATTAGATAGATGATTATATTTAAATAGATTGATCTATTTTAAATTATTAAATAGATTGTTATATTTAATTCGATTAAAAGATTTGAGAGATTTAAATATATTAATCTATTTAAGAATTTTAAAAAAGTGTTAATCTATTTGAATAATTTAAATAAATTAGTCTATTTAGATGATTTAAATACAATAATCACTTTAAATGTATATTGAAACTATCAATGTGTTGGAACACATTGAAATATATATGTGTATTTAATAAATTAATGTATTAGAATTGAAGCTATATTACTAAGGAATATATATATTTAATATATTTCTACACATTGATAGTTCGATATACATTTAAAGAGATTAATATTTTTTAATCATCTTAATAGATTAATAATTTTAAACTTTTCAAATAGATTAGCATATTTAAATTATTTAAATAGATTTATATATTTAAATCACTCAAACCTTTTAATCTTTTTTAAATATAGCAATCCTTTTATTAATTTAAATAGATTAATCTATTTAAATTTAATCATCTATCTAATATATTTATTAAATATACATATATATATTTATTAAATCAATCCTAATATATTTAAATCACTCAAACCTTTTAATATTTTTTAAATATAGCAATCCTTTTATTAATTTAAATAGATTAATCTATTTAAATTTAATCATCTATCTAATATATTTATTAAATACACATATATATATTTATTAAATACACATATATACATTTTAAATAGATCAATCTATCTAAACATATAATTCACATAGATTAAGTTATTGAAATATATCAATCTTTTTAATAAATCCAAATAGATTATCACTTACAAATCTTTCAATATATATTAATCTAGTTAATTACTAATAGATTAATAATAGACTAATCTAGTTAAATTACTAAATAAATTGGTACATTTAAATAGATTAATATATTAATATATCTTTTTGGTAATTTATTTCCTGTCTTCTCTTGGGCCTTGGGCCTTCTGGAACCTCTTTCATCTTTTGCCTCTTTTTATACCTGTTGGGTCTGCAACAAACCACTTTCATCTCCTTGAACTCTCTATCCTGATGATGGATCACGGAGTGTGATCCGAAACGTTGATCCAAAAAAGCTCACACAATCTAATCCAGAAATAGCTGCTCTGATTCTTATGGATTGTGGAAATCTAATGATACTTGTAGCCTCATAGCCAAGATAATTAGAGCATTCCACTCCCCATGAAAATAGGTTTCTAGCTTCGGGGTGGTTGGATTTTCCCTGGCCTTTGCCCGCAACCTTTGTTTTCTTTCTTGTCGGGCCTTCTTGGTTAATTCCATCTGGGTCCAGAGGTTCTATGGAGACTCAATAATTTGTGTAGTAACATACACCTATGGGGAGGCCATAGAGGGTAACAACGGGGGTGCTTTTGATCAACTGAGTTTGCAAGGAAGCAAAAGGAAGTGCTATTGGTGAAAAGATCAAGATGCCATGTATGACTTGAGAAGCAAAAGGGGTGCTCATTGGGGTAAAAGGGCTAGTGGGCAGAAAAAGAGGCACATGCCTAGAATTAGGTAAAGGTGATGAGACCTATGGCATGGGAATTTCTATGTTTACTACTTGTGCCCCAGATAAAGTGATCAAAGTGTCGATTGCGGCTGAGGTGGAAGATGCACGTACAGTGCATGGGGTCTTCATATAAGGCTCACTATCAAATATAGCCAGGGGCATGCTAAGGATGAGCATATCAGAATCTACAGATGGAGGATTTTGTTTTGCAGGTGAAGGGACAATGGGTATCAATGATGCAGTAGAAGAAAGAATAGTAGGTGCAAAACTTACTTTGCCTATCAGGGCTAAAGATGCGAAGTCCACTTCTTCTTCTCCTTTGTTCGAGGAGCCTATCCTGCCCAAGTCTTGGATTATCCTTTCCTTTGCAAGGGGTGTGTTGGTTGCTTCAGATTCTCTGACAACTGACCCTGACAAACTTGGGCCTTTTGAACTATGGAATACCTCTTGGATGACCATCGGGTCCACTTACCCTTTTTCAGAATGCTAGCAAAAGATGAGATCTTTGAATCCTTGTGTTGCAATGCCTTTTCCTTCCCCTTTCTTGCTTTAGATGCTTGAGGTGATGGATTAGAAACTGGTGCATGCTCCTGTTCATCCCCCTTATTGGATCCTAGATCAATATCAAATCCGGCCTCCACATCATAAATCTCATCAAAGCACTCGTTTGTTGCTCTAACAACTATGTATAAGGGACCTAGCTGCTTGATCTCCTGTTGGTACCTCCAGAAATCAGTCATTTTTCTTTTTGACCACCCCAGATTTTTCAACTGTCTTGAGGGATTTTTCCATCTGAACACTTTGTTAGAATTATGCTACTCTTGGGTAGAAAGTGAGCCATGAGGGTCATACAAATGGTATGAAAGCTAGGTCAATATAGACCTGTGCCCTCTCTTCAATTGGGTTTTTCCTTTCCTCCCAATATGGCCGCTTTTCATGCTTGAATGAAAAATGGCCAACTGGATTGTATTTCCATCTATCATAAATGAGAACTAGGTCGAGGTAGGCTAACTTTTTGGTTAACACATCCTGCTCCTCCCTCCTTACGAGTGTTACCTGGCTTTTGGTGATAGTGAGTGGAATTGTGTGGATCACCTTCTTGTGCATCTTGGCACCATAAGCATTGTCTGTGATTATTTCCTGACAACATGCCTCCAGGTCGAGTGTCTTGTTTGTAGCAAACTTTGGAAATCTAAAGCGATCCTCATTAAAACCATGACATCTAATAAAATTAAAATCAACCCCCATAAAATAATCTATCGAGGTTTGGTGATTTTTCATCCATTCTAAACCTTTAGGAGAAAACCTTTGTTGAGACTGTTGAGATAAATCCAAAAGCATGGGTTGCAAAAAAAAGTAAAAAAATGAATAATAATCCCATGTGCTAAAAAGCACATGGGTCCAAGCTAAAACTGGCTTATATAACCTTGATGCATCAAAAATACTAAGTGGAAAATGACTATTGAAGAATTCAGGATTTTGATGAAAAATCAAGTGCACCATAAAAGAGGAATACCTAAAACTTAAAGCATGGTTATATCCTCTTAATTACTTAAGCATTCATTATAGGATTGCTTTAGTGAAGTCAAATCATTTTTGGTTCTTTTCCTTCCTCAGCATGAAGGCCAGACCCATCTGGTATTTGACAACCTCATCATCCCTTTTATGGCCATATATGAAGGCTAGCATTGAAAAGATGGCCTATAAGACTAAATGGAATTGTCTATGTGACAAAGGGAAGACGATTTCTCCATTTGTATTAATTAAGCAGGAGTTGGCTTCAAAAAACATATATTCACATAGGCAAGCTAGCTGGTGTTGATGAATGTGACAAACACATGGCGATAGGTCGTATATACAATCATTAATTCCCAGCACCTGAATTAATTCCACAAAGCCTTGAAAAATATCCTTTGTTCGATTTACCCTTTAATCCTTACCGCCAACTTACAATTTTTGTGGCCATTCGACATGAAGAGACTTTCCATTTGCAAGCTTTTCTGACTCACATTTTTCTATAAATAACATACCTGTCTTGTGAGAATAGTCATTAAGTTTGTGTTAAGCTGGTGAGTTTCTTCCACTGTGCTTTTTCCTTTTGAGTCTGGTAAATTGCTACATCATGAGTAGTCTAGGTACTCCAATTCAGCTTTGGAGTCAAAAGCTACAAGGCTCCTTTGTTGGGGAGATTAGGAATGATAGGCTCAAATGCTTGCTGTGGATGAAGAACCGCTTGATCATCGTGGTGTTCAAATGGGTCCTAGGGAGGGATTATGTGAAGGATGAAAACTAGCCCCGTTGCAACACCAATATTATCTCTCAGTTTGTGGCCTCGCTGTTGGATTTGAACGTTGACAAACCTGTTCTCTATTGGGCGATGTTCCATCTGTCGTACCTAGAAGGGTTGGATGAAATTGTTCAGGTGGTTGTCTCCGGTGTTGGTATCCTATCGACAATGGACATTTTTAGGCATGTAGACAATGTGAAGGTGGTGCCTTGGCTGCCCTTATTGATTTCTGGAAAATGGATCTTGAGTGCCACTTCCAATGATCCCGACCTGCGGCCACCTTTCTCCTGAAGATGAAAAATGTGGAGCCCATTTATGGTGTCGAATGGATTACTGCCTTCGAGAGCCTGGTCTACAACCTTCGCATGGAGGAATGAAGCCTATACAGTGTTTGTGAGCCCATGTGATGAAGACCCTATTTCCATTTTCTCGTGAACTCTAAAAAATGCTATCTTTTTTTACTATCACTAGTCTAGGGGCTAAATTTCTCATGCTTTCTTGTATCGCCTCCCATTTTGGATTTGTAATGATGAATTCCTTTTTGGCCTTTTGAAAGGGGAAGATTTTCAAGCTTCGCCTTGATCTTAATGCTTGAAATCCATAATATATGTAAATGATTTCTCATGAATATAATATAGTATTTTCTGTTTCTGCTCATGGCTCATTCACAAAACGCTTATTAACAAAAATTTACATATGGTACATAAGGTAAATTTTAATGAGCTATGCGTATTTAATTGAATAGTTTTAGATGAATACCATTTACTAGTATATCCAAAATATTGTTGTTCATGTCTTCAAGCTCATACACATTGATTTCTTTGCATTTGTGAATGCGGAAGGGACCCTTCCATAGTGAATTAAATTTTTCATGCCTCCCTAGTTTTGTAGCTTGTTCGCCAAATTTTAGCACAAGACTCCCTTGCCTAAAACTTGGGTCAAAGGCCTTCTTGTCAAACCATCATTTAACCACCTATTGGTATTTAATCATGGCGTTAAATGTCTTTTCTATTTTTCCTCAAGGATTAATAACTCAGCCTGTCTCACTTCCATTCCACTGTCTTCCTCGACTTCCAAGGACTTTAGTAATTGCAGCACCAAGATCTCCATCGAAATGAGTAGTACTAGTTCTTTTCTGTACACCAACTCATAGGGGGAGGTTTTTAAAATTTGTTTGGGAATAATGTAGTTTTCCCACAAGGCTACTCACAGATGTCTATGCCATTCTTTTTGGTGCTCTAACCCAATATGCTTTATCAATTTGATTAGGTTCTTGTTAGTGGATTCTGCTAGCCCATTTCCTTGCGTGTAATAGCTAAACAAAGTCTTGAGGTAGACTCCATGCTTAAGGAAGAAGTATGAAATCCCAGAGCCTACAAAGGCTCATGTATTATCCAAGATGATGGTCTTTGGTAAACTAAATCTTTCCACTAGTTCCTCAAGAAAATTGACAATGTCAACTTTTGTAGCATTCTTTAGAGGAATTGCCTCCACCCATCTTGTGAAATAATCAGTGGTTGTGAGTATCTATTTGTGCTCCATGTTGGAAATGGGATTTATCATCCCAATAAAATATAACCCCCACTATGCGAAGGTTTCTTCGATCACGATTGGGCTCAACGACATGGCGAAGTTCTTCTACTTACTAACAAAATATTGGCACTAGGTGAATTTTAGGTGAATTTTTTCACTAGATGGTAAGCTTTGAAGAACATTGTAGGCTAGTAGTATCCTTCCCACGTGATTTTTAAGGCAATGTTCTTGGCGAAGAAGTGTTTGCCTTCCAGGCTGTTATGGATTTCGTTCAAAATTCTTTCAGCCTATGGCTCGTCCACACAACGAAGGAGGATTGCATCATAATTTCTTTTAAATAGAACTCCTTTGAACAATACATATCCAACACCCTGAAGCCGATAATATATTCATTTTTGTGGCACGATATCGAGTGGGTATTGAACAGTCTACATGAGTCTCATCCGATCAGCCACCCATGACTCATCAAACTCTAATTGATTTGCATAGACTTGGTCGGTCTCTTCTCCTGCCTGGGGGTTGAGTTCTTACACGAGATATTCACATAGGCCTCTTCCTTAGACTAACTTTGTTAGTTAGATGTACACATCATACTCCAGGATCTTAGTGATCTAGTTGGCCCTCTTTTCGATTATCTCATCCTCTATGATGTATTCCCTAATGCTAGGATGAGCAACAAGGACCGTAATTTTACTGGATGAAACCAAATGTTAGAAATTTTTGAGGCTTTTGACAATGGAAAAGTCCTACTTCTCAATGAAATTATATTTTTTTTTGTACCCCTTGAGAGTCCTAGAGTGGAAATAAATGGGATGCTCTCCGCCTCTATCTTTGTCCTTTTGCGTGAGCATAGAGGCTATGTTGTGCTGGCCACTGCAAACATACAGTAGGAAGTCTTTGGAAAAGTTTGTGTTAGCTAACACCAAATCTATAGAGATGGATACCTTAATTTTTTTGAAGGAAAGCATGCCTTCCTGGGTCCATTTGAATGCTAAGCCCTTCTTTAACATCAATTTGATATGTCTTGCAATACCTATGAAATATGAAATGAATCGGCTGATGAAGTTAACCTTCCCTAGGAAGGATTGTAACCCTTTCTGGTTAACAGGTAGCGGTAGTTATATTATAAACTTCACTCTTTTGGGATCTATGGCTATTCCTTCTTTAGATACCATGAAGCCAAGAAACTTGTCTTGCAGGACTTCGAATACACATTTCTTGGGATTTAAAGAAATACCAAAATTTTGGCACTTCTAGAAAATCATTTACAAATGATCAAAATGATCATCTTTTTATTTTGAAAATATAGTCAAGTCATCCATATAGATTAGGATGATCTTGTTGACCATTCCTTTAAAAGCGATATCCATCTCACGCTAAAGAGTGGCACCAACATTAGAGAAGCCAAAGGGTATTTTTGCATACATGAATGTCCCCCACTTAGTGGTGAATGTCATTTTGTGTTGATTCTCCTCCTTCACGTAGACTTGGTTATAGCCCAAAAATCCATCAAGTACTGAGAACATTTCTGACCCAGCTATAGTCTATAAGATCTGCTCCATGGAGGGCAAAGGGTAATGGTCTTTTAATGAGGATTTATTTAAGTCCCAAAAGTCCATGTAGATTCGTATGTCACAATTATTTTTTTGGACTAGGACCATATTGGACACCGAAGTTGAGTGCTTAATTAGGTATATAATCTTTTATTCGATCAACTTTGTAAGCTCCTATACCATTAATGCTTCCACCTTAGAGTTAACTGGTCTTTTCTTTTGTTGGATGGGTTTGGAACCCTCATCTAAGTTGATAATATGTAGGATAATTCTAGGATCATATCCCTTGGGATCATCGTAGGTCTAGGCCACAACCTCATTGTACTTAATGCACAAGTCTCTCAACCTCTCCTTGTCTGCTTGTGACACACTCCTCTTGAACTTTAGCTTCCTGCCCCCACCAATGTTGAGGTCTTCATAGTCCTCTTTGTCAGCCATGAATCTTCACTTAAAATTATCACATTCTCACAGTCAAAGAGATTCTTGAGAGTAATTAAGCCTCACGGGAGCTCATTGCCTTTTAATTGGATCACTTGTTCCTTAGCAACCCCTTTCGATTTGGGTTGTGGTTGATCAGAAAACTCCCCCACCTATCATAAATAGGTAGCAATCTAAACATCATCCTCAAAGACCTACCAGTTCTGGTCATTGTCGAGTATAGACAGTCGAATGATGATACGCACTGCATGTTGGCTCTCACCTAATCTGAGAGTCAACTCAAATTGCAAGCAGATAGAGACCATCTGGTCCACACCAAAGTTTTGAGATCGTGGGTAACCTGTATGTTTAAAGCTTTGAACCCTTCAATTAGGTCTCATATCTTGTGCTAGTAGGACCTCATCCTTACATTTTTGGTGGCCACTTGTCCCTGGATTTGGCTTATGACCAACTCCAAATCTTTGAATACCTGTATTCTTTTTACACCCATCTGCTCTGCTAGACTTAGTCCATGAACCAATCCTTCATATTCTACATCGTTGTTGGAACACAAGAACTAGAAGTGGAATGCTTTGAGGGTCTCTAACCCTGTTCGAGATACAAGTCAGATGATGGCTCAAGAACCAGCCTTGCACTTGGCATAGTCATAATGCAGTATCCATAAGTTGTTGTCACTCAGTTCACTTAGTTTCTCTTTCTCTGTTACTAGTTTCGGGAGGGCTTGGTCCTCGTCAAAGATCACATAAGTGCCTAGGCCAGTAACATGGAAATTCTTGAAAGTGTCAGAATCGGTGAATTGATTAAGCAAGACCTCTTCTTCGGGGGAACGATTACTAGTTGCCTCCTCTTCCTCCAACATTTCAATGCAATACATCTCTCTTTTAGAAAAGGAGGTATGTGTTGGTTTAAAACTCAACACTACAGCTTCTGCTATGTGTTCAAAATGCAAAGACTCAGACAATATCTTCATCTTTGCTCTATGCTTTGTTCATAATATTGAGTGAGACCAATCAAGTGCCAGGTATCTGCCAAGCTTTGCCATAAAATCCCTCAATAGGCACATTCCGAAGATGGGGGAATATCGATTATGACCACTTCTTGCATGATGGTTTGAATTGGATAAGAAAATAAGGTCAAAGCGAGGTCCTTAATGTGACTGAGGGGCTCATATTCCAACTTTAGAGCATCAACCACTTGTTTGGGCATGACCATAGTGCTAGCCCCTAAATCAATCATATTATTGTGCAAAAGTGTATCTCCTACGATAAGTGTCAAGAAGAAGGGAGTGGGATTTGGTTTACTTACCTCTTTTATGTTTTTGTTTCTCGTTGTATTCATGTATGTTGTAGCTCTCGAGGATTGGGGGTCTGACTTAGTCCTTTTACCTTTATCTTGACTGTGCGACGAAGATGTATCCATCTACGAAATCTACTCTTCATTTTCCAATGCCTCTTGTAGGAAGGTATTCTACTCTGGTATTGACAGGATGTCCCACAAGGATATGTTGGTGAGCACCTTCTTTAATTGCTCCACCACATTAAGTGTTCTGATTAGCAGGACCTTTAGTTTAAATGGGGGTGCTTACTTTGCCTTAGGAAAAGGTCAATTTGTTGTTGGCGGGATTAGTACTTTATTGATGTCCTTTGATAGAAATGGTTGAGCTTGTGATTGCTAAGTTGGTTGTATCTGTGAAGGTTGTTGTAATTGTTGTTGTGGTTGTGGTCATTGTGGATGTGGTACATATTCCCCAATAAGTATTCTTTTTGATCTAGTATTGTAATCTGACTATACTTGCGGGGCATTGGTTGTTGAAACATTATTTGTGAACACTAAATCTTCCTCCTCCATCCAAGAAAAAATCACTTGGTCAGGGGAGATGTCCAATTCCTATTTCGAAGACATACCTAGTGTCTGCACACTAAACCAGACATTTTCCATTCTAGGAGACTGATGGTCTTTTGCATTCAAAAATACACCCAGGCTTCTCTATTCTGCTACCCTCTACTGAAGATTTCCTCTTGGACAGTTTCAGGGCATGTGATTATCATTACATGGGAAGCACCATGCATTCTCATCTTTTTCCAAATTGTTCTGACTTGGGACGAAGTCCTTGTGCAGGCTATTCTTGACGATATGGAGTGGTGTGGTGACCAGGACTATCTGGCTTGTAGATGCATGTTGCTAATTACCCCCTCTTGGAGCTCCTTGGTATGTGTTATGCTAGTAAGGTGGCATCCCTCCTTGATAATTTTGCACAAGGGGCATTAGGGGTGTTTCCTGCTAACGGTGAATAATAACTAGCTCATTTATGAAGGTTATCATAAGATTCTTCATGTTGTTGACATTTGCTACCAACGAAGAGGATCCTGATGTGCTTGGTTGTGAATTTTGGTACATGTACATTGAGGGTGGTGGTGTGGTTGATGTGCTGGGGAGCAAAGTAGAGGTGTTGGGGGTTACCTCTTCCTAAATTCTGCTAGATATTTTTACAAACATGGGCATCAACAGTCATGGTGGAAGCTTCCCTACGTCTATTAGACTATTCTTTGCTCGCACAACCAGATCATATGCATCGGGCAAGGTATCACCTCCCAACAACTGTACCATGACCACAATATCTGAATTGAAAGCCTTCAAATAGAACATGAATGCCATAGCTACCACGAGAATCCTCTGGAAAGTCTTATGGAACCTAGTGTTGAAGTCGATCATGGCCTCTTGCGGGGCTCTCTTGATTGTGATCAGTTGTTGTAACAAATATGAGCGGTCTCCTTCTCTGAGAAGCAGTGAAAGAATTTATCTCCAAGCTCATCCCAAGAGTGGATGGAATTGGAGACCAGGGATCTATACCAGTCTTGAGCCTTCCCTTTGAAAGATGCAACTAACAATTTGAGGGCCACATTTTTCTCCACAATGTTATGGACCCTACAAACCTCCGCTATGTCCTGGAGATGCTTGAAAGGAGTGTTAAAATCCTCCCCAGTGAACTTTAGAATTACTTTGAGGGAATTGGTTGGTATGGTGGGCCACACATCTAGAGGTGTAGGGGGAACTAGTGGTCTGTCACTATCCCAACTTACAAAATTTCTAGGAGCATGGGG
>VDFB02057875.1:108329-214155 GCA_007258455.2 Sequoia sempervirens
GTATTGACACTAGTTTCATCATAAGGATTCTTCGTGCTCCCTATGTTGACATTTGCTTGAGACAAAGTTGCCCCTAGTATGGTAGAAGTAGTACCTTCACGCTTTGATTCTACTTGTTCTACGAGCTCCCGTTTAGAATGCATTCTCTGATAAATGATCACTGTAGATGGCATTATTTCAATTTGCCACTTTGTTAACTCAGGATTATACTATTCTATCTAACTTGCTTCCTTGAGTGGATAATGTTCAATATCTTTATTCATGATGTCCTTAGTCTGCATTTGTGATATATCTGATACTATTGTTGATAACTCCATTTGACTGTAGGAATCAATACTTTGCTCTTTTTGTGTAACATAATTTTGTTCTAGATGAAAATCATCTACGTGTCCATCCATAGAAAGCATCTCATGGGTAGATGGAGGAGTATGTGCTACATGGATATGATCATCTTGCATAGATAAGAGAGTGTCCATTAGATTATTGTAGTATCTTGAAGATACAAATTCTTGATCTTGAGTAATTTCGGAGTTGCTTTTGACATGCTTTGGATCAATTTCTTGACATGGGCCAGTTTCAAAGGATGGATTGCTTATGAAAGGTTCTTGGATGTCATCATTGTACATGGTAAGTGGTTCAATATCCTCAAGTGTCGAGTTTAGGGTTCCTTCAATATCGGTAACCATGAGGTCAAAAGATGTCAACATGTTTTGGAAAGGACCATTGCTAGACCTTAGTGGAAGATTTTGATCTTGCTTCAGAATGAATTGTTGAGAGATGTCCTCTAACTCATAAGGCGATGTAGAGACATTTTCAACATCATCATAGGTGAACTGATCGTGCATTATGTCAATTGGATCAAATAATCCTAACACTCCTTGAAAGAGATCACTAAAAAGTGGCTCTTGATGTATGGCGAGTTGATCATCGGATTGTGTAGATACATCCTCAATGTGCTCCTCGATGGTGAGGTTTTGATCATTGTTTTCGACAATTGCAGTGGAGAGATTGTGAGTGTCTTCGACCATAGAGTAAAGTGATGTTGATATTTCTTGAATTGGCTCATTGTCGAGTTTTGTTGGTGGATTTTGATTGTGATTCAGAAGTGACTCTTGACATATGTTGTTTTGATCATTGGATGGAGTAGACACAACTTCAAGGTGCTCAATGATGGATTGATCCTGATCCTTGTTCTCAACAGTTATTGTTTGTTGGGTATCTTGAGAGGCTTGGGCAATTTGAGAGGATTGTTGCACTTGTTGAGCTTGTGTTATTTGCTGCATGGCTAGATATTGTTGGAATCCTTTTGAAAAGCAGCTTGTAATGTCACGTTGTATTGGCTTGATGTGGTGGAGGTTGGTGGTGGTGGGGGTGGTGGTGGATTCATAATCATGTTGGATGTAGTGACAAGTGTTTGAGATACACTCGGAGCGATCATGGTAGTGAGAGGTTGAGATGTGATGGGCGTGATAGTGGTGTTTGGAATGATTGAAGGGATAGTGATGGTTGGAATGACCAAGGTGATAGGTCCTTGGGAGACCGTATTTTGATTTGGGATCAATGTTGTTGTTTGATTAGATACCATCTGTTGGTGCGATGTTGATGGTATATTTGACGTGATGGCTTGATTGACGTTAGGTGGATTGATTTGGATGGAGTGATTGGTGCTAGGTAAAGGGGGAAGCCCTAAACCAATGAATGATGTTGGTAATGGTGGTGGAGATTTCCCTTGGCGTAATGCCTCAACTATTTTGCTAAGTGTAGCAATTTGATCTAGCCAAATTTGTTCTTGATTTCGATCTTGACTCCTATGATATAGTTGATTTGGCTTGTGTTTAAGAAGATTTGGAGTGTGTACTTGTGTTTGATTTTGGACAATGTTATGATTTGGAATGGTTTTTAGATTTGGCGTGATAGGTTAAAATTGAACATTGTTGGTTTCGGGAATATTCATATGCTTTGCCAATGTATCCATCCCAAAGTTTTCCGGATTCATGTTTGGTAATATTTTACTTGGTACATTCACTTTTGGCATGACGTTGTTCATTTGAAGACTTATGTATTGATTGTTTGATGGATAGACTTGTAGTTTTGGATTTAGATCTATCATTGGAAAAGATTTTCCAATCTTTTGACTAGGCATACTCACATCTATTGTACCATTGAGATTTGTGGGAGATAATGATCCCATGTATAAATGTGAGTGTTGGAAATCCATTGGCATTGTAAGGTTTTGATAGTGTGGTTGGTTTGGACCACTCATGATGTATGGATCAAGTTTATATTCCATGCTTTTCTTGTGTTTTGACCTTATTGCAAAAGTGGCCTCTAAGGTGTTAGGACCAATGATGAGATGAAGGATGAAAAGGGCTGAATGATATGAGTGTTGAATGTTTAGGGACTTTGGATCAATGCTAGACTTAGGGTTTGATTTTGATTGTTTGATTTGGATAATGAACTTATAAAACCTAAGATGTTGGATGTGATCTTAGGATGAACTTGTTCAAAGGATGGTTGATTCAATTAAATGTATGAGAAATGATGCATTCCCACACGCCTAATTAAACAAATGACTTTGATTTGATTTATGGATGATTTACCCAAGTCTAGGATGATGTTTTCAAAAGCTCTAAAGTTGTTTTGGATGGATGAATTTTGATAAATGTTTGAGATGGATGAAGTGTTTGATTTTTATCCTAAATGAACCTAAGAAGGACTTGTTTACAAGGCCAAGGTTTTGAAGGACATGCTTTTCCCTTCAAACCAAAAGATCAATGTTTGCTCAAAAGACCATAAGACAAAAGATGCACAAGCACATGTGTGGGGTTCAATTGATTTCATCTTGATTAGTGAATTGCTTTTACCACAAACACTTCTTTGATTAGGGTCTTCAAACTAAATGTCCAATGTCCTAACTTCTTCAAACCCCACAAGATATGTTATGTGGAAATTCAATGAACTTAAGGCAAGGGTTTTCTTATTGTTTACTTAAGGAGACAAATCGAGATATAATCCAATGTTTAGAAACCTCTAAGGATGTGAATCCCAAGGGAAAGCAATAACATATGGATCGAGTCAATTGTATTTGTCTTCAAAAGGGTTTGAAATTTGGATGATGTTAAGTGTTTGTTTCCATGATGTTTTCAATCAAGCAATGCATTTTGTAACCCAAGAATAAGTACAATCCTATGGATGTGTAAGACAATTTGTTGGATTCCCACTCTGACAAGTCCACTATGCTTATCTCAGCGTAGATGGTTAGGCTGCTTGACCCCACTAGCTCCTCCATGACACTCACAATTTATATGGGCAGCCAAGCATCAACACCCATGAAACTCCCATGGCATGCTTTCCATCTCTACTAAAAGACCGTAAAAGTGTGGGGTGGCTTCAGAACGAATGTTCTTGCACCAACAAATAGATTAAGGATTTTGGAAAATTCTAGCACATGGGTTTTAGTAAGGACTTTCCGTTCGTAGGAGTTGACCCAACGTGGCAAGAGTCCCCTTTTGGATCCATCTTGTTGGAGTCAACTGCGTGATATTGGTATTTCTTCCAATATCCACATTTATATCCCAGCTAAAAATACTCTTGGCTTTAGAGTGTTACCGGTTGAGTCGTTCCCTTGGGTGAGTACTTTTTCCCCAAGGCAGGCCCTCTAGGATAAACAAAAGCGAATGAGGAACAACATCCGTAACTCGATCAATCTTTGATAGCAACAAAGAGAGAGAATGTACGCGAAGATTCCCCCACTCACACTCGCACAATAGTTTGTTCAATTTTAAACCCAACTTGAAGTGTGGAGGTGATTGCTTTGTCTTAACCCAAAGTCATGGAAAAGATCTTTTGATTCTCAAGATCACTATAAAGTGCGAGAGAAGCGCATACATCCTTTTCCAATGGCTTTAGTCTAAGTAAGCCCTCACAAACAAACAAAGCTACACTTGTTCTTTTTAAACCCTCAAAGCAATGTGTGAGTTCATTTTAGAGCACCAAATCACAAGTGAAAAGATATTTGTTCAATTGTTTAGTCCATAAATGAAATCTAGTAAGTTGTTGATCCTAAGGTTCTTTTTAATCCTTTTGCAAGAAATAAACAAAAAGAATCCTTTTTAAACCCAAATGAAAGCTAGTGTCCTAAAGAAAGAAAAGGATGACAAATTCTTGAAGAAGTGTTAAACAAACACTTAAGTGTTAAAAAAAACTTTTATTAGACAAAATATCATCCCCATGCTCCTCTTTCTTTTGATTTTGATTCCCAACCTACAAAAGTGATCAAAATGTTAGATGAGATCAAAAACAAAAGGATATAGGGGTTAGATGAATCATTTACCAAAACACCCTAAAACTTAGCCAAGTTATCATGTGTTTTTACTTTAGATGAAAATTTGAAAAATTTAACTCATTAATAGTTAAGAAACAACTACACCATTGGATAGCTTATGAAATTGTACCCTATTTAAAAAAAAAAGCATCAAAAAAGACCTTCATATAACCAAGATATGGTCATTTTAAAACTGACTCATGGGCGCTAAAACAGTGATCATGGGCGCTATAACAGTGATCATGGGCGCTAAAAGAATGATCATGGGCGCTAAAAGAATGATCAAGGGCGCTAAAAGAATGATCATGGGCACTATAACAGTGATCATGGGCGCTAAAAGAATGATCATGGGTGCTAAAAGAATGATTAAGGGCGCTAACAGAATGATCATGGGCACTATAACAGTGATCACAGGTGCTATAACAGTGATCACGGGCGCTATAACAGTGATCACGGGCACTAAAATGAGGATTTATGAACAGAACTGTAAAAAATGGCAAATTTTTTAAAAAAACATGTTAAAATCTATCGATCAGCCCTCCTTCTAGCACCAATATGTGAACCATGATCCTAATACCTACAAAACACAACAAACAAACACATTAGAAGATTGAAATGCAAGTTAGAAACATGATTCCTCAAGAAATCCATTTATCAATGCTCTAAATAGGAAAATGAAAAGCAATAGAATGAGAAATCAACAAAAGAGATTAAATCCTATGAAAGCAATGTAAATTCTTGATCCCTTGAGGGAGTTGGTGCCAATTTGATGTGAAAATTGGTCCTTTCCCAACTCCAATGCTAGCTTTGATGATTTGATGAAGATTGTGATCCACTTTGATGAAGATTGATGAATGCTCCAAGCTGCAACTGCAAAACCTAGCTATGATTCAATGAGATGGATGAAAATTGCTATGAATTTGAGTATAGTAAGTTTACTCAATTTGTGGATGATGAAATGAGGATATGAGCTCTTTATTTATAGATTGATAAGTTGAAGAGATGTCCAAATTTGATCAATGTGGGACAAAGATTCAATAATGATATGATGCCACTTGTCAACATGTGAGAGGATGAAGGTTGAGCAAGTTTTGAGGATTGTGCCAATAAATGCATAAATTTGAAATTCAAATTTGTTGAAATGACTTGAAAGGGGGGAAGAAAGAAAGCATTAAATGCCACTTGGCTCAAGGCAAAGGACATGTAAGATGGAGTTATTGCCTTGTTGGAAGGACATGCCAACTCATATTTTTGAATTCAAATTTGGGAAATATTCCTTCAAAGATGCCTTTTTTTGAATGAAAATAGGGAATTATTAAATCAAATAAATGATTTAATTGTGCAAGTTGCAAAATCTAGAGGATTTGAGTGATTAGGATTAAATTAATCAGGATTTGATTAATTTAAGGGATATTTAGCCGATTTGACAATTTGATTTAGATTTTTGGATTAATTTAAATAAAGAGAGGAATATGATAAGAGCTAATTAAATAAAGATTTTGATTTATTTAATTAAAAAGGATAGTGTTAGATTAAATTAAATAAGGTTTTAATTTATTTAATTTAACAGATAGACTTTAGAGATTTAATCAAATTAATTGATTATTTAATTAAATAGGGATAATTAGATCAGATGAATTGATTTAATTAACAAGGGAAAGTGACTTAATTAGACAAAATAATTTATTTAATTAAGAGATGAATATTGATGAATTTAATCAGATAAGGAAATTTGATTAAACAGTTAGACCAAGGGATGATTTAGGATGAAACGATGTTAGTAGATCAGAGTGTGATATCAATATGTATATTTTTGATGTCTACAGTAAGGATGTTGGTAACCAAGATCTATAGTAGAGAGATGTAGTGTAAGCTCTAAAGAGATCTCGATACCTTATTCATTACAACCTAGATCATGGCCTTTATATCCACTTTTGATAGTAGTTTAAAACCAAATCCATAAAAATATTCTAACTTTAAGAAAGGTAGAGAATATACATCAATAATGCATTCAATATGTGTTGTGTACAACAATAAGAGGATGATATCATTGGGGTAAGTTAGGGATTGCATGCACAATGATGGTTAGCTTTTGAAATTCATTTTTAGCACTAGGTGAAGCCACAATAGTGGTTTACAATTGAAGTGAGGAAGGAAAACTTACAAAAAATGAATGCATGGCAAAAAACTTGATTTTAGGGGTTCGTACGAACCTATTGGTTCAACTGAACCCATTAGGGGTTCACTAGAACTTGGATTCAGGTGAACCCTTTTAATTATTGCCCGCCAAAAAAGCCAACAAAACCCCTTATAAAAGGGGGGTTCGAACGAACCCCTAGGTGTTCGCTCAAACTTGAACCCCTAGGGGTTCATTCTAACCCCCCTTATTCCTCATCCCCCCTCGAGACATAAAAAAACCTATATTTTGGCACTTCGGAGCTCGGGTTGAGGATGAAAATGGAGGAATCTTCACAAACCCAACTGGAATCAAGTAATCCTCGGAATGAGCTATCCAACAAATATAATTTTAATATGTTTTGGTTTTATTATGTATTTGTTTTTTTAGTTTTATTAAACATAGGTTTTTCATCGAAAATGAAGGTCTTTGTTCTGCACATGTGGAAAAATAGCAGATTATCAAAAAAAAAAATTGAAAAATATAAGTGCACCGGATATTGAAGTCCTTGATCCAACAAAACATAAATTTGAATTTTGACATATACAAAAAAAATTATGCATTATACGGTCGCACTATGTCTGAATTGTAATAGGTTTGACTTCAAAACTTGATTAAAGAAAAAATATTCAATAAAAAAATTGTCTAGCCAAGTGAAAGCACTAGATATCGGAGTTACAAATCTAAATTCGAAAGAATTGGAATTTTATCCTTCGTGGAAAAAAAGTTATGCGTTATACGGTGTGCGTCACTTTTTGAAAATGTTGTTTTTTGAAAAAAGCCTGTTTTCATGGGAGATGGAAAAAGAAGTGCAATCTGATTCCAAAAAATTTGAAAAAAATATTTTAAAAATCTACAGACAAAATGTGACGAGACTCTATTTTGCATCATCTTCAAATTATTCACGGTTTAGCCACTATAGGTGCCTGAATGTGAAGATTTAGTTAAAAATAATAATTTTAGTGTCCAGTTTGACCAAAAATTGTAAACCACTATTGTGGGATCACCCCACTAGGAATGAATATTGTACCATTTTGATTATGGTAAGTAGGACATGATGTAGAGATATAATACATTGTTTTATCTAGTTGAGAATGACAAGAGACATGCATTAATTCATCTAATGCCTTGTCTATCATGTCAAAGTCATCTTTTGAAAAGGCTTGAAGAATTTTTTTTGTCATTGTAAGAATTGAAGAGTAGAAAGAAGATTACAAGTAAAAATGTTGGGTTCCCCAAAATGTAATATTGAAAAGATTAATTTAACTAAGAATCCCTTTATAAGATAAACATTTTTTAACATACACTAGGATAAAGCTAGTTCTTTTCGAAAGAAGGTATCTTGTTATTGTTTCATTATAGAAAAATAAAAGTACACTTTAAATATCCTAACATGTCTTAAAATTACAAAATAAAATATTTTACTAAGAATAAAGTTGAGATGAAGAATGCTTTTATATAGAATATTAGATTGTAGAATTCAAAAACTAAATACATAACCATGAAAAGAAGGAAGAAATGAACCTGGTGCCGAAATGAGGGGCCCACTCCACATGTTGTCATCCAAGGCACATGCTGTCATCCCAAAAAATAAGGAAACTAGATTGTATGGCTCAAAAATGTTTTTTTGTGCAATAGGGAGACATGCAACAAAATAGAGGACTAGGAGGCACTATAACATATAGATATACTAGAAAATCAATTTAATATATAGATTTAGAAGAAAAATAAAAATTCCTATAAAAAGGTGAAAGGAAGCAAAACCTTCACATGGTTGAATCTTTCAAATGTTTGTAGCAACAAACATGAAAAATTATTATGGCTGCATATAGGAGCTTGCCACGAATGGTCAATTCCTTAATTTGGCCTTTTAGCTTCCACGATAGTCAATAAAAAATAAAGAAAAAAGTATGTGCTCTTTGTTAATGTTATGACAACTTCGGGCTCATCCTTCCAGCCACGAGTGAAGACATAAATAAATGTAGCCTATCGGCTATTTATTTATATGAGTCATTTATTAAAGATGGGCGCTTCTCTTGGAAACATTATAATTTCTCTTGAGGCCAACTTTTCCTAAATTATATTTATTATTTATAAATTATTTTGTCTTGTAACTTGGCCGACCTTGTACATGAAGAGGTGCGACCTCTCTCACATTTGTATATATACAAGGTCATTTCCTCTCCATTTCATATTCAATCAAGTTTGTTTCTTACATTCATTCAATAGCGAATTTCATCTAGAGCAGAGTGCGAATTTCATCTAGAGCAGATTGCGAATTTCTTCAAGGAGAGATTTTTGATATCAAGTCAGGGCTGAGTATTATCTGTTATTGCATCTACAGTTGGTGCTGTATATTGGCCTTGTGATTGGCCTCATTGTAAAGAGAATTGTTTCCTTTTATATATATATAAGAGAAATATTTGTTGCTGGGTTTTTCTCCCTCAAGAGGAGGGTTTTCCCAGGGTATCTGTTGTGTTATTTTTGTCTGATTTGAATTAATTTTTTGTGCACATAATCTGATCATTAAAATTTACATGGTATCAGAGCGGGTTAATGTGAAGGGTCTGATCAGATTTATTCAAGGCATCACCTCATTTAAGGTAGCCACAAGTTTCAGAAAGGTGGCATTGCTAGTGTCTTGTTATTTTTTTTTCAGGGACTCTGTGAAAGTAGCTTAGCCATCAGTGGAGCAGAATAATTTGCATTCTGGAGTTTGATTACTATCGAAACTTTTATAGTGGTATTAATTCTAGAAATCGAGGAAGTCATTACCCGCATAAGATAGGCAGTAACCGGTGATCGACGCCATCCTGGGCAGAGATCGGTGGATGTGATAAGTGCTACATCCTAGTTCAGAATCGTATCCACATCCCTTGTAACGGGCTTAGCCCTATGCAGTCCAGTTCGAGATGTATGTATCAGCCTCTGCAGAAAAATTGAATGCATACATTGTTGTGTTTTCTAAGTATCATTCTATGTATTGCCTAATGATGGAAATTATAGTCTTACCGTGTAATACGTATCATGAATATTGATGAAGCGGAACGAAATCAAGGACCTTCCATAGAATGTTCAAGAGTAATCTTTGAATGATGACAGGAGATCATTCAATGTCACAAAGTTCGAACTGCAAGGAGCTTTTCGTAGATAAAATCAAATGGAAAATGGCAAACTAGACTTCGGGTGTAGAAATCCTTCTATTGATCGGCCATTGGAGTCTTCAGAGGAAGCTTGTATATGTAATCGTCATCTTGAGGAAAAATGATGAATAGTCGAAGATGGGGCTGGTCAATTGGGATATTAAGCACTAGAAATTGATGACATCTTTCATCTCCAGACCCGTGAAGCAATTTCCTGGATCTCTCTATATCCTTTGGATGAACGAGAAAGTTCATAAGGTCAATGTTCTCTATTGAATAGCCGAACATATCCTTCGCTCTGTTGGACATATTTTGGAATCGGAGATTGACATTTCAGATTCTGTCAAAGTTAAAATTTGGATCTTGTGAAAGATCAAAAGATTGTGTTGGTCGAAGTATGCAATCTTATTAATCTCAGGCACTTTCAAATCTATGTCATTACAGGGCTTGCACAGGACATGGGAAGAATGAATGATTCAAAAACACAATCAATATACGGGATTACTATTGCTATGCTCTCAGGAGTTTAGACACGAAGTCATGTAACTGCCTTCACCAATGTCCTGAGAGTTGTGCTATTGTCTGAGTGTTTGAAGTCTGAGGTAATGCATTGGGAAGAAGTCAAAACTTTCTTAGAGCCTCCGATATAGTCTCAGCCATAAATTTTTCTTGAAAATTTGAATAAGGATGTTTAAGAGTCTTGCCGTTGAGCTTTGCCAAGACCATCGATGGAGAATAGTTTGGGTTTCGGGCATTCCAACATCCTGATCTTGAGCCTATGCCTTCCAAAAGAAATTTTTGAAGTTGGCATTATCTTCTAAGTTGATCGGACTCTGTAGCTGGGAGTGTTGTTCCTGTTTTCAGGGCTCATCTTTGTTGAGCAAGGGAAGTATTCAATCTCATATACATTGAAGATTTCATCATCCTTGGCACTGAAGAACTCACAGTCTAATGTAATCAGTTATACTTGAAAAGGCTGATAGCTTGAGAAGTGAGAAGGGATATATGCCAACGTCATATCTCTTGAAGATATCGTGGCCTATCAATTGGCAGAATTCAAAAAGAGTCTTAATCTGTAAATTCCTTCCTTGAAGACAGATCGAGATAAGTATTCTTTTTGTTTATACTTTTGAAATCTAGGGTAAAATTCAGTCTGCTGAGTTGTGTAGATATGCAATAATTTTTATTTGTAAAAGGTTGTGGTTTATTTTGAGTAGGTGATCTCTGACATAAGATCCCTTGAAGTTACCATTAGTTCATTTCAAGTCAGGTTCCATGTCAGTCGTGTAGGTCTTTGAGTGTGACTCTGAGATGAATAAGAGAACTGCATTTTCGTTGTGATAAGATGATCACATCGATACCATTCTCTTATGCATGGACTGTGATGGTACCTTGAGGGGCCTGGTTCGATGTTAAATATGATAACTACATAATGCATTCAAGAAATCTATAGTTGTGCAGATTGTCTTTTGTTGTGTTGAGTTTAGCACTCTCGAGAGGAGTAAAAGATGGAAGAAAGAGTTATATCAGAATTCAATAAAGATAAGTTTCTTTATACCTTCATTCTGATCTTTTGATATATTTCTCTTATAAGTTGATTTATTTATTCATGTTTTAATATTGTTCATAAATTCTTATGTATTCATGCTATAACCTGAGATAGTAAACCTTGTATGATTCTAGTCTTGATATTTCTTTGGATAATTATAAACTGTTAGTAATCTCTCTCTAAAATGCTTCCAGGACATTTGTAGGAACAAGAAAGTGATGAAAGATTGCTTAGTGATGAAAAGTTTGAGGCATCTTGTGAGGAAGTCATGCCGGCTAAAGAAATGATCAAGCGTGAAGTCGCAACTTGCAGCCATGAGACTGAGTTGGTGGCTAGAGGGAGTTCACTTCCATAAGTCTTCTTTGCAAACTCTGAAGTAGGGATCAAGAGGGAGTTATGTGACTCATTGAGAAGAAGTGAAGGTTGCAGTGTTGCAAGGCCAAGTATTAAATCCTTGAAAGACCTCTCTTCAACTGTTGAGATCAGAATTGCACAAAGATTGTCATCTGGATTTGTCATTGGTAGCTCCGCAAACCTATTCAGAATAGAGTGATCTGCAATAAGGTTAAGGAGGCTAACCCTGAACTCTCTACATTACTAGAGGTGTGCACTGGAAAACATTTATCTAAGGCAAGCATTGCAGGCAATCTTGGACGATGAGGTCAGAAGGTTGATGCAAGTACTTAAAGATTCAGAGGGAGTCTACTGAACCTAAAGAAGATGGTTGTGTTGCTGACCGAGAGAGCACCTTTGGATTTTGTTTCAGTTGAGGTCAGCGATGGCTTCCTGGTGTAGTAGGAAGTAGTCTTCAGTGGCATTGAGTACAACAGAGGCAGAGTATATTGCAGCTTGTTTGGCAATTCAGGAAGCAGTGTGGCTTCATAAGCTCCTTGCAAGATTGTTTGGACAATCAATGGAGCCTACTATCATTCATTGTGATAATCAGAGTTGTGTGAAGCTTTCTGTCAATCCTGTGTTTCAAGACAGAACCAAGCATGTTGAGATCAAGTACCACTATATCAGAGATATGGTACTGAGGAAGGTTGTACAGTTGAGGTACATCAGCACTGATGAGCAGACGACAGATATTCTCACCAAGCCTCTTGCCAGGATAAAGTTTGTGTACTTTCGAGATAAGCTTGGTATGGTGGAGAATCCAGCCTTGACTGAGTAAGAGTCTCAGTATCAATGAGCCTTGTTAATGCATTTTCCTCTGAGATGGAGGAATTTGAGGTTGAAGCCCTTGTTAATGCATTTTCCTGAGGCGGAGGTGAAGTGCCCTTGTTAATGCATTTTCCTCTGTGACAGAGGAATTTGAGTGCAAGCCCTTGTTAATGCATTTTTCTCAGGCGGAAAATTTGAGGTGCAAGCCCTTGTTAATGCATTTTCTTCTGAGACGGAAGAATTTGAGGTGCAAGCCCTTGTTAATGCATTTTCCTCTGAGACGGAGGAATTTGAGGTGAAAGCCCTTGTTTCCACCCTCTGAGCTGAGTGATGGTGGATGTCATGTGTGAGACTCCATGACATATGTTGTACTTGTGTTTCACCCTCTGAGAGAGTCATGGTGAAATTCATGTTGAGGTGACAACATCACGCAAATGATGAACACTTGTACTTACCATATTATGGTTGATATCATGTTGAGGCGATATCTAATATCACGTTGAGGTGATATTCTTCTTTTCACATCTGGTTGTAGCCAATGTGGTGGACATCATGTTGAGGTGATTTGTCTTAAGCAGCTGGAAGTTCTCTCCCTAGCTGAGAGGGAGTGTTAATGTTATGACAGCTTCGGGTTCATCCTTCTAACCACGAGTGAAGACATAAATAAATATAGCCTATCGGCTATTTATTTATATGAGTCATTTATTAAAGATGGGTGCTTCTCTTGGCAACATTATAATTTCTCTTGAGGCTGACTTTTCCTAAATTATATTTATTATTTATAAATTATTTTGTCTTGTAACTCGGCCGACCTTGTACATGAAGAGGTGTGACCTCTCTCACATTTGTATATATACAAGGTCATTTCCTCTCCATTTCATATTCAAGCAAGTTCGTTTCTTCCATTCATTCAATAGCGAATTTCATCTAGAGCAGAGTGTGAATTTCATCTAGAGCAGATTGCGAATTTCTTCAAGGAGAGATTTTTGATATCAAGTCAGGGCTGAGTATTATCTGTTATTGCATCTATAGTTGGTGATGTATATTGGCCTTGTGATTGGCCTCATTGTAAAGAGAATTGTTGCCTCTTTTATATATATAAGAGAAATCTTTGTTGCTAGGTTTTTCTCCCTCAAGAGGAGGGCTTTCCCAGGGTATCTGCTGTGTTATTTTTGTCGGATTTGAATTAATTTTCTGTGCACATAATCTGATCATTAAAATTTACACTCTTCTACTACATGCATTAAGGTCTAAGAAAAAAATGAAAATAAACTATAAGTAATAACTCTTTGGTCTAAAAGGCACCACAACCTAGTGTATATAATAAAATTGTAGGGAATGAAAGTACCAAGGTATATTGCTAAATTGAAACAAATAATATAGAGAGTTGTAGTACTTGTCAAATAAGAATAATAGCTTAATAAGAAAATATTACCAACATAACATAGAGAAGAATGAGCATATGAACATATCAATAAAGATCTAGTAGTCAAAAGTGGAGGTTTGATTAACAAAATGTAGTCAAGAGAGCCAAGAAGAGAAAATAAATTTGATAGAGAGAGCCAAGCAAGGAGATAGTGGTTCCTCCTTGATCAAATGCAAATAGAGGGTTTTGCATGAGGGTTTCTTGGAAGTTGAAGGGTCCCATTCAAATGGCAAGGGAAGTTTTGAATAAATGAATGTTATAATAGGAAATAGTAAGTAGCTATATAGAATGGGTAAGTGCACAAAGATAGGTGACCAAAAAGGGGTCTTAAGTGGCAATTTTTTTTTAAATCAAGAAAGACTGGTCTTAGATGAGAAATTGAACATAGTTACACTTGGGATTTGAAGATGCAATGAAAACAAGAGTCATAGCACACTCCAAATCTACTTTCTAAACTACTTTTTTTTTAAATGATAGAGATTAAGGGGTTTAAAAAGGGCAGCCACACAAAGTGGTCATGTTTTTTTCAAAATAAAATAAAATTGGTGTGGCCCTCCTAAAGTGTTAAATTTTTTTAGTATTTCAAAAATCACTTTGGTGAGAAACTAGTTAACACCATGTAGTTTATGCACCCAATTTTTTAATGAATATATGATTATTTTACTAATTTTCAAAGTGGACACATCCTGAAAAATAGAAAATTGAGTATGCTCCCCCTAAAATTTTTGAAAACTGATCAAAAATCTTTTTTTTCAATATGTGTAGAATGGAGTCTAGTTTCTAAAAATGTAATTTATTTGAAATTTTGATAAGCGGTTAAAAAATTAAGTAAAAAATACCACGCATTGGTTTTTGACAAAAAAAGGGATAAACTAAGAAAATAAATTAAAGATAAAAACCTCAACATACTCAAAATGTGAAAAAAAAATACATGGTTAGAAAGCTAAGAGAGAGCTTCACATTATCATGGTGTTTTTTGACTTAACATTGAAACACATGCAAATCTGATGGGGAGCATGCTCGAGATTATGCCAATTTTCTTACTATTTGCAAAAACACATCTTTGGATGTTGAAAAGTCACTCCAAACCTTTGGGTTGGAAGCCCAAGGAAAATACAAGTCAAAGGCTTGGAAATCTCCAAAGAAAAAAATTACACAAGTGCATTATTGTTTGCTTTGGAAATTTCTCTTTCAATCAAACTATATACATGACATAACATTTACTTTCATATAAATGACATTTATATATGGAAATTTACTTTGTTATACTTTAAGTTATATTTCATGTATATAGTTTTAGGATGTTTGAGAATGGTTTTGAATCTATAGGAGTTATAATGCAAATTCTAGGTTTTGAAAGATCTTATAGGTTTTTAGACTTAGTCAAATTTTAGTAATTAACATGTCAAATTTCAGTAATCAGTAGGCTTCCATCATCTTACTCTATCTCTTCTTCTCTCTATCTCAGTTTCCCTCTCTACCTCTCTCTCCTTCCCTCTCTCCCTCTTTAATTCTCTCCATCTCACCTATCCCTGTTTAGATCTCTCTCTCTCTAACTATCTATATCTCACCTCTCTCTCTCTCCTTCCCTACCACTCCTCCCTCCCTCCTTCTCTCTCTACTTCTATGTATCTCTCCTCTCCCTACCTCTACCTCCCTCTCTCTATCCCACCCTCCCTCTCTCTACCTCTCTCCATCTCTACTTCTCTCTATCTCCACTCTCCATTCCTCCATCCATCTCTCTCTCTTCAGGTAGGAAGAGTTAGATAGAGAGGTAGTGAGAGAGAGACAGAGAGAGGTATGGAAGGAGGAAGAGGTAGGTAGAAAGAGAGAGTAGATGGGGAAGGAGGGAGGGAGGTAGGGAGAGAGAGGGAAGGAGAGGTAGGTAGAGAGAGAGGGAGGGAGAGAGGAGGGAGGGAAGGAGAGAGAGGGAGGGAGAAGTAGGGACAAATAGAGAGACAGAGACAAACAAACAAAGATACAAAAGCAGAGAGACATAGAGAGAGAAAGAGTAGAAAGGGTAAGAGGGATTGAGGGGCCAATAGACTCATTGCACCACCTAAAGTTCTCTATGCTCATACACTCTGTCAAAAATATTCAACATTCATCAAAGTATAAACCTCTAGCATCACTCTCCCATACTCTACCATGTCATGAAAAATGGTATTGGACATCAATATGATCTACCATTGTATGAAAGGTCAAGTTCTTTGCCATATATATTGTACTTTGACTATCACATAAAACTATAGTAGCTCCTAGATTTAGCCCCACATATTAACACAATTTATTAATCCAAATGACTTCCTTATAAGCATGAATAACTACCATTTACTCTAATTCTATATTGGAAAAAGTGACCATAGTTTGTCACTTGCTTATCCAACTAATAGTACCACCAAATATAGTGAAATCATATCCATTACTAGATATCCTACTGTCAACATCCCTAGCCCAATTTAAATCCACAAATCCATAAATAATCATTGAATATTTGTACCCTATAAAATTACCATGATAATAAATAGAGTACTCAGAGGTACCTCGTAAATATCTAAAGACCCTCTTCACTACATCCCAATATACTTGGCTAAGATTTGCCATAAAACAATTAAGGACTCTCACTACTAGGAAATGTTTGCTCTTGTATAGATGATAACATACATTAAGCTCCCAAAAACACTAGCATAAGGTACTTTAGCCATATCCTTCTTAGGAGAACTCACACACTACTAAATAAACAAATTAGTCCACACTGAAATAGGAACACACAAATTTTGCAAAATGATATGTCAAATCTCTCTAAAATTGAGTTCACTTACTCTCATACAACCAAAGAATTATGTTAGCTCTATTTATTTTGATCTTCATCCCCAATAAAAATATAGTCATCCCTAATTCCATCTCAAATTGAGTTAGAAGATAAGACTTAAATTCACAAATCATACCTTTTCTATTATAGAAAATTTACATATCATCAACATATAATGCAATGATAATGAAGCAATCATTTCTCATACTATAATAGATACAATGATCTAATTTAAACCTCAAAAATCTCAACCCCAACACAAATGTACTAAAATTTTGGTATAACATTCTAGAATATTTTTAAGAGCATGCAAATATTTCAACTTACAAACCAATTTTTCTTTACATTTTTCAAAGTAATGTTATGGTTGTGACATAAATGTCTTCCTCCAAATCACCATGAAGGAAAGTTGTCTTTAATCTATCTTCTTAACCTCAAGATCAAATTATATTGCAATATAATAAAAATTGAATGGATGTAAACTTAGCAACTACGTAGAAAATAGAAAATATTACCATAATAAATTCTCTCAACTAAGAAATAACCCTTTGCAACCAATTTCAAATTGTACTTCTTAGCACTACCATTTGAATCAATTTTATTTTTTAACACTCATTTGCATCAAATGAGATTACATCCATTAGACAAAGATACTATGTCCCATGTATCATTTTTATTTAACACATCCATATCCTTATTCACGATCACATTCTAGGACTTTGCATCATTCATACCTATAGCCTTTATAGTCCTAGCCTCATCATTGTTAGTAATCAAATAAAAATGCATCTCCATTTAGGATGATTATGCTTGTCTAGTTGTTGTGTGTGGCAAGTGGACCTCTTGTAATTCCCACCCATTTGTTGCTTTGTGATATCTTTGATTGGCGTTGTTTTTTTATTATGTATTAGGGGATGAATAGGTCATGCTTGTGCTTGTTGCATTGAGTGCTTATTGGTGGTTCGACTTCATAGTTTTTAATAAATAGTACATGTTGTGTCTTGAGATGCTCGTGTTATGTATCCAGTGAAAGAATAATAGATGCGATTATTTATTGATCTCAATATCTATCATTTCAATTGATTATTATAATCTCATGATTTTATGATATATGTGATATTGAACCTGTTAGGAAAATAGTGTCTTAACCTTGCAATTACATGAGGTTACTATTTATAGTAAGTTTACATTTGAGCATGGATTGATGCAAAATTCTCCCCAAAACTTTGGATTGGCTAAATAAGCATGCTCATCAAGTTTTGTCGCAAGATCATGTCTGGATTTGAAGATACTAAATTTTTAGTTTTTCAAAGTTTCAAAGTCCAATTTGAAGGCCTTAGAGGATTTTTTTGGGCCTAAAAGTGGTTGCAACCGATGTAGCTAGTTATAACTTGATAGAGTGCTTCATGAGCTTTTCGATAGTCAAACAGTTTTTCAATCAAACGCCCATATCAAAAGTTATGGCCTCCAGTGGTTGGGCCTCCTGGAATGGGAGATGCAAAAACATGTTGGACACATAAATGAGTTGTAAAGGGGGAGTTACATGTGGTGGTTTGTGTTTAGATACATCACAAACATTTTTTATTCGAGATAAGTATGGCTCCACTTTTTAGGTGGTTTTAGCTTATGGTTTTGTAATACCATTTGACGGTTTCATGTATTGTATCTCCTATATATTAGGTGCATGAGATGGAGGTTGTGTATAAGAGTCTTATAGCTGTTGAGTTGCCTCCGGATATCTGGTTGGTGATACTCCTGTGAGAAATCTTGCTCTGCAAGTATATTGTAATCTCGTTTATTTTTTAATAATATATTGGGTGACTTTTAGAGTGTGGGGTTTTTCTCCTGAAAGGGTCTTCCCCACGTAAATCACTGTGTTGTGGTATGGATATTATTTATGTTTATTTCTATTTTATTTTTTGTAATTATTTAGATCTAAACAAAATTTACATAAACCTCCTCTCAATATTAGTGTAGGAAAGTTGTTCTGCTACCTTAACTTCCTTACAAGTGGTATCAAAGCTTGATCACCTTTGGTTTCAATTGTGAGTTGTTGGGTTTTTGAACTAATCCAAATTTAAGTGAGAGCTTGTGTAAAAGAGACTTTGTGATCTTGTTGCAAGAATTTCAGATGGCAAGCACATTAGGGCTCGAATAGAGGTAGAGAAGTTTTCTGGAAACAATTTTGAGATGTGGAAGTTGTTGATGGAGGATCGGTTAATAGACCAAGATATATGGAATGTTATTGATGATAATATTATGAGGCTTCCAGATCCTACTTTGGCTGCTCAATATGATGTTATGGATCGTAAATCTAAGGGTCTAATTAGATTGTGCCTGATAAACTTTGTTATGATCAATGTCCATGAAGAAACCTCTACACAGAAACTATGGAAGAAACTTGGTGAGATGTATCAAGCCAGATCTTTAGTGAATAAGATTTTCTTGAGGAAGAAATTATATTCCTTGAGGATAAAATCATGGAAGAGGGTGGATGAATTAAAGACCACTTGGAAGCATTAAATATGTTGGTGCCTCAATTGGCATTGGTTGGTGTCAAAATGGATGAGGAGAAATGTTAGATATGGCTTTGTTCTTTTCCTGATTCATGGGATTCTTTTGTTATGGCTATTGGGAGTAATTATGTTATATTGAAGATTGAAGATCTATGACAGGTTCTTTGCTCTCTGAAGAGATGAGGAGGAAGGTATCCATTAGTGCCAAGGAATCCTTAAATGTTCACGAAAGACCTAAGGAAAAAGGATAAAAGAATGAAAAGTGCTATAAATCCAAATCCAAGGGGAGATCTAAATCTCCTAGAAAGTCCAAAGTTATTTGTTGGAACTGTGATAAGCCTGAACACTTCCACAAGGACTGCAACGAAGAAAATAAGAAGAAGGTATTTGATTCTAATTATGAATCCAAGAAGGAAGATGATGATGCATTCATCACAACTTTGGTCACTCGTGTAGGTAATGATGCATGGTTAATTGACTCAGGTGCATCTTTTCATATGACCGAGCTAATAGAGATTGGTTTTCTAAATATGAAGAATTTGATGGAGGTAAGGTGTACTTGGGTGATGATTCTTGTTTAAATATTGTTGGTCATATTAAAGTTAGAATTAGGTTTCCTGATGGTAGAATAAAAAGGATTAATGGTGTGTTGCATATCCCTAGATTAGCATGAAATTTGTTATCTGTGAGAAACTAATAGAATGTAGGTGTGCAGATAGTCTTTTCTGATGCAAGATGTAAGATGGTTAGAGGTGCTATGGTGATTGTTATAGGCGTCATATATGGTACATTGTATAAACTTGATACATGCACTGTTTGCAATAGTTCTTTTGTGAAAAGCAAGACTGTGGCTACTTTGTTGGAAGATGTGGGGGTTTCATCTTCAGTGGATGGTCATGGATTTTGGGTACCCAAGGGTGCTCTTTCTTATGAATTAAAGTTACTTGTAGAGAAGATTATGTTATGGCACCATATACTTGGCTGCATTGGAGAAAAGGTTCTAAGGACCTTGAAAAATAAAAACCTTGTTGAAGGGTTGTCTGATTATACTCTTGATTTTGATTTTTGTGAGCATTACATTTATGCAAAATAAAACCGCACTTAGTTTTACTCAAGTTCTCATAAATTTTATGGTGTATTAGATCTTATTCATTTTGATGTGTTTGGTTTTGTAGATGTTCCTTAGATTGGAAAATCCACATATTATGTTTCATTTATTGATGATTATAGTAGAAGGACATGAGTATATTTTCTAAAGAGTAAATCTGAATTTTTTAGTCGATTTAAAGAATTTAAAGCAATGGTTGAGTTGTAGACTAGAAAGAAAATAATTTTTTTGAGGAATGATAATAGTGATGATTTTTTCTCTAATGATTTTGGTAGATTTTGTAAAGATTGTGACATTTTGAGACAAAAGACAACTCTATATTCTCCACAACAGAATGGAGTTGTTGAAAGAATGAACAAGACACTGGTGGAGAAGGCTAGGAGTATGTTGAGTGGTGTTGGTCTAGAACAATTTTTTTGGGTTGAAGGTGTTGCCACTTTTTGTTACCTGATTAACAACTCTCCTAGATCAACTCTTGTTGATAAGACACCTAAAGAGGAATGGTCGGGTGACAAGACTTCACTGAGACATCTTAGAAGTTTTAGTTGCGAGGCATATGCACATGTGCCAAAGGAGAAGTGATACACATATTATATGGCAATTTAAATATTAAATGCATTTATTTGAATGTTGGTTCTCCTTTCAGAAAATGATGAAAATAAGGCTTTATAATGCATAATTTGGAAAATTAGAAGCTTAATTAAGTCCAATAAATTAAGGGACCCAAACATAGTGTGAAATTGTAAAGGTATACAATTTCCTACACTACAACCTCATCTAAAAATTTTCTCTTGTCAAGCAGTATGATAGTTGCATCCTTTGATAGAATAATACTATTCTTTCATAGTTGATCTCTTTTGTGCTTTCATGAAGTTCCTAGATCTTGGGTGGCTATAATCTTTAGCCAAATCTTGCATGGTGTAGAGTATTCTATACCAAGTTTCTTACACTTACCACTCTCCCTACATTCCATCAAAATCCTCCCATCCACTATCTTGGGTTCAACATTTAATTGATTACCACCTCATGTGTCTTCTAAGTGTTTATTTGAATGTTTGCAATTTTTTGCTTGTCTATTTGTATGTGTTTTTTGTTGCCTATAGTTATAGTGCTCCATACATCACACCATCATGATCATTTCTAGTTTCCATATGATGGTGTGCCCTAACAAAATGTATTTGGATCATTATACTATTTGTAACATGTGTGTTTTTGTGTTAGTCCATACGCACACGACACACCATCATCATGATCCCTTATATCATGGTGCATAATGACAAGTGCTCCATCAAATAATAGGTTTTTTTTGCACGTATATTACTTTGACAACATGCATCGCTTCTCCCATCATTATTTATCATATCATGTAATTTGATCCATTTCCCTCTTATCTCTTTTTCTCCCCATCCATCTCACCCATAATCTTTCCCTCCATTACGTGCCATCATAACTTTCCCAATCATCTTGAGATATCATTTTCCAACATGAACATCCATGAAATTTATCAATATCCAACCAAATCATACAATTGGCATCAATCAACATGCTCAATCCTCATCCATTATCTATCTATATCAACACGATGGTGTGTACACCATCCATCTAATTATCTCATATGATCTACCATCCAACATGACACATTATCTTATCATCCATCCCCATATCCTTTTCTTTTCAAGAGACCTTTGAGCCTTATTTTGCTTGATGGATCTCTTGAGGGGCATCACCTCCTCTCATCATCTTATTCTTAGGCAACTAGGACAAACTACCACCAAAGCTTTACCTCTTCTAATTTCATTTTTCTTTGACAAAATGTCACTTCTTTTAATTATGATGCCATATCAAAGAGTGGAAAAATGTAGACACCCTAAATTCTTCTCTACTTCTTCATATTAATTTTTATAAATTAATTAAATAAGCCATTATTTAAGTAATTATCTGCCACAATTAATTAATCATTCTTCTACTCCCCTTTCATTCTCCGAGGTTAATTAATTAAATTAAATTATTCAAATTAACCTTAGTCTCCAATTATTTCAACTAAATTAATTAATTAATAATTACTAATTAATCCCTTATGAACATTTCTTCTAATAATTAATTTCACATCATATGCAATCCTCAATTTTTTAATCTCAATCTTCCAATCCATTAACATAGATCAAGGTCTCAACTATTCTCTTTCTTCCATGTATCCATCCCACTCCACACTTCCACATGTGTGAGTATGTTTACTCATTCCACTCCTTACTCACACATGTAAGCATGCTAATTTGGAAGCATCTCTTCATCCCATCCCTCAAATGCTCATACATGTGTGAGAATATCTTCCACATATGCCACCTTCATGCTCACTCAACATGCTTGGTCTTCCACCTCTTTCTCCACTTGCCCTCTTCTCATTCAATCTCCCATTTTTTTTTTATCAAATCTCCTCCATTGATCAAGGATCATCTTTCCTTTCAAGAGGTTATGAATTCCATTCATGCAAGCTCATCTCAACCATCAATTCTATCTTTTCGTCCCACCTTGCATTTTCTATTATAAAATTATATTTAAAGAAGGCTTGCCACTATCATTTCATCCATGAATCTTATGCTATTCTCATGCTGCCCATTTTCATAATCAATCACTCATATTCCTATCCTTATGTTGTCAAAATAGTAAGATAGTTAGTAAAGAGCATCCACATTTGGTTATTTGGACATCCACACATCACAATGGGAGTATACTACATTTATCCTTCATTTACTTTTCTTTTTAGTTGTTTATCTTTTATTGTATGCTCTATCATGAGTGTGACCGTTTGTTTGAGTCTTTGGGTTATTTAATGCCGCTAATCCATTGCGTGTAGCTCAAATAAGGTGTCCACAACTTATAATACAAATTTTCCGACTTCTAAGAAAAATATTTCAATCCATAATATATTTTGTCTGTGTAGTATTGAATAGATTTGATTCCATTAAAAAAAAGCAAAAATTATAACTTCTATATATATAAATTAAGAAATGATAGATAGGTGCAAAAATTGAAGAAAATATTGTCTCAAATTCTCCATATCCATTTAGATTTAATGAGAAAATTATTTGGTCTTTGAAATGATTATTTATTTTGTTTTTTTTTTTTAAATAAAGTTCTGCATATGCTTAAATAGTCAAATGCTTTATGCACTTACCTAACATAAACACTTATAAATCTTGTCAATTAACATAAATCTAATCACAATGTGAAATATCTTTTAATGTCCTTTCATATTAAAATTGATAGCATGAACATGTGCAAACAAATAAATCAAGAGAACATGTAGCTTTATCATATAAGATTATTGTTTTGATGTACATGGTGAGCAAAAGACCATAAATAGTGGACAACACTATTATGAACCTCCCACTATAATGTTATAGAGGTAAATGAGTAATCAAAAGGGATATAACTTTCACATTAGTGAGTATGGAAAAGACCTACCACTAAAATTGAATGCATGGATTGAAGGACAAGAGAGTTCCATGAAACCAACCTATTTTGTTCCTCAATACATCAGATGGATTGGATTGTCAATATAATATTGTCAAAAATAATAGTTAAAAACTCCTAGATTGACAACTCTTAACAACAATAAAACTTATTATGAATCTAATAGCTTACATCAATATTCAAATATAACTATTCATAACTATTTTTCAATACAATAACAAATAAAATGATTTAAAACTAATTATGAATCCAATAGCTTACATCAATATTCAAATATAACTATTCAAAACTAATTTTCAATACAATGACAAATAAAATGATTTATATATTTTAATTTTTCTTAAAACAATATACATTATATTTTAATTCCACTCTTTTGATTGATTAATTTGTTACAAACTAACTTAAAAAAAACCAAACCAAAACCCTCTACGCAATGAAAAATAGGATTTTTAAGTAAACCCTAGAAATAAAACTGCAGCCTGTCAAACCTCCTCCAGTTGGTATCGCCGGGGTTGGCGAGTTGAAGGCGAGGAGAAATGGGTAAGCTCTCATTGCATTCATGCTTGATGTATTTTTTTCTTGGGTTTTCTCGTACCATATAGATTATGCTGATTATCGTTCATTTGTATAGGCGATTTTAGGTCTTTGCTTCGTCTAGCAGTTATTTTTCATGGGAGCTGATTCAGAGGCCCATTTAATGGATTCGTATATATATTTTAAAATATTGTTCAGATAAGAAACATGCGCTCCAATATATTGCTTTTATAGGATTTTGATCCCCAAAGTGTAGCCACAATGACAGATTTCCGTAGGCCTTAGATGGGTTCTTCTACTCTTTTTTATTTTCTCTGATTGATTTGATTTGTGGGTTTGGGTGTGTCGTCTTCTGGGAGGGAAATTTACAGTGTTTGAATGGGTAGTGGAAGTCATAGGAGGCATTTTGGTGAAATGTAGCGGCTCTATTGAGTATTAAATGAAATTGTTTAGACAAGAAATGTTCAAATTTGTTGAGGCAAATCTTTTTATGTAGCTGGAAGATCTATGTTTAATTCATTCCCCAAGATGTGGCCGAAAGTCGGATTTTGTTTCTCAGGATGTGGCCACAATGATAGATTTCCCAAGCTAGTGGGTTCAACTGATATATTTTTTTTCCTCATTGTTTTGATTTGTGGGTTCGAATGTGACATCTTCTGGAAGGGAGTTTTACAGTGTTTGAATGTGTAGTGGAAGTCATAGAAGGCATTTTTTGTCAAATGTAACGGTTTAATCGAGTAGCTGATGAAATTGTTTAGACAAGAATTTACTAAATTGATTGATTTAGGTCTATTTATGTGGTTGGAAGGTCTATGTTACACTTATTCCCCAAGTTCTGGCTGAAATGACTTTAATGGGCTTATTTGACTGAGTTTGATTTTTGATTGTGGGTTTTGTTTACTTTCTACCATGGTATTTTAGAGCCTTTGTTTGATTTGTTATTGTGGATTTTGTTTGCTTTCTACCATGGTATTTTAGAGCCTTTTTGATCTATACTGGAAATGATGGAAAATATGTTGGTGGAGTGTAGGGGCTTATAAGTATGTTGAGGAGCTATGGAAGAAGAAACAGTCCGATGTGATGAGGTTCTTGCAGAGGGTGAGGTGCTGGGAATATCGGCAGCTTCCTGGCATAGTCAGAGCCAACAGGCCCACAAGGCCTGATAAGGCCCGCCGTCTGGGTTATAAGGCCAAGCAGGTTAGTATGCACAAATATAAGCACCGCATGACTACCATTCCTAAAGATGAAAACAAAATGTGTATAAGCCTTACATGATTATGAACTGCATATAAAGATGATTATTAGCACCTTATAACTTTTCTTGCTAAATTTAGAACTCAAGACACAGTCATGTAACGAGTTTCATAACATAAAAGACAGCATAGCAATGCTTGTTAATGAAAGTATAAGCTTCATGTGTTAAATCATTTATATCAACCCAACTTAGATTTTAATGCTCAAATCATCAACATATAGAACCTTTAGAATCTATGCAACTAGTATCAGATTTTTCATTATACTTACAATCTAAGTCACCGCATTCGCCGAATTTCAACCATGAGGTTCGAAATTCGGCGAACTTCAAAACAGGGTTAAAAATTCGTTCAGATTCGCCTATATTCGCTTGCCTAAATGGCATAGGTTTTTTAAATAAAACATATTTACAAAAATGGAGCTGCTGTGCCTGTGACGGCAGATGGCCTCTGTCAATATTGAAACCCCGATTGTGACTGTGCTTGTGGGAGCCCTATTCGACCACTTTTCCGTCGTCGATGATGGCGATAATGGAAAGCCTATGCACATCCTGGACTTCACCATCCGGTCCAAGGCATCCTCTACAGTTTTCTCAGACTTCGCATCAAGCACGCCCATGGCTTCATCGAGTAGAATGGAAAGGGCTTTCGTGAAAAGCCTAAAATTTAATTACAAAATTAAAAGCCTTTTGTGAAAAACCTAAAATTTAATTTAATGTTCATTTGTGATTTATTTATTTTTTTATTCGCAATGTTAAAATTTAATATTTTTAAATAAATAAGTAAACTTTTACTATATTAATTTATTATTTATATATTAATAATATTTATCAATAATATTTAAAATTTAAATTATATATTTAAACATATTTATTATTTCTTTTACTTTGTGTTTATTATTATTTATATATTAATAATATTTAAATTTTAAATTATATTTTTAAATATATTTATTATTTATTTAGTTTTATTAATATATTTAAACATATTAGTAAATTAATATTATTTTTTAATTATTTTAAGTATATTACTTATATTTTAAAAAAATCAAAATTATATAAGGCGAATTTAATCCGAATTTTTTACTTTTCGAATTTTTTCCTTGTCGAACTTCATCCGAATTTCAATGTTGCCGAACTCAAATTCGAATTCGAACGCAGTGACTTAGTACAGAACCAAGATACTACAAATAAATATTTAGCTGGATGAAGAGGGTTGGCATTTCCAGTGCTTTAAGGTTTGAGAAACTGTCTAGAATGGCAAAAATTGAGTATTTGTGAAGCATTTGTTAAGAGATTACCTTTGAAATGATTTCACAGCAGAAAGTGCTTGAAGTGATGAAACTTTCAATGTCTGCAGACATTGGAAAACACACATGAATATGGCTGCAATTCTGATAGATTGTCACACCTTTTAATTTCGCGTGGGACCAATTATGGGCACTCTGCTGCCAATTACACTGCATAGAAACCTTTTAAACTGAAGTGATAGATATTTAAAACATCGATTTTCAAATTTGGAATTCCGAAGTCAGGACAATATAAAAGCACCCATCAAACAAGTTACTTGTCAGCATTGCAGGATCCAGATGCATTAGCTTGTTCTCTGCTTTATTGATTCAATCTTATTGAAGTTTCTAATACAATTTTTTAGTTTTGCAACAAAGAGATTTGCAAGGGACAGTGCTTGATTTAAGATTTAACTGGAAGTTTACAGTGCTAATTGCAATTGTTCACTATTGTTATCTTTCTGTGTGGAAGTAAATTAATATATAAAAGACTGTGATTTGCAATTTAGGTCAAGAGACCCTCAGAAGTTCCCTCTCTGATGCCTCTAGTAGGCATATAGACATTTTATAGGTAAATCTTTACCATTGTGGTGCTTGAAACAGAGTGTGAAATAGAAGCTGGAATCAATTTCAGCAAGGTAGAATCTTTATTTGAGGTCTGGAAGATATAAATCCAAAACTACGTTGATTACTAATTGTTGCTGTTAAGTTGTATAGAGATGATTATATGACGTATTTTGTCAATAGAATCTAATAAATTCTTGGTTTAAGGAGTGGAATCTGTATGTTTTTGGTAATTTCTTGTGTTTGTATTATAATTTCATGATAAATTCATGATTCATATGATATAATCTCGCTTGTATTTTATAATTTCTCTTGATATAATCAGCTTTGTATTACAAGTTTTAGTTGCTGTTCTAGTAGTGTGTGTTCTAGAAAAATCAGAAAAATACAAAATATATCAGAAAATAACCAAAAAAATATAAAAAGGGACATTACAAGTACTCACCAGGTTTATAATCAAACTGTACGATAATTCAATGTGTCATAAATCTCAGCTGTTTTAGAATATATAAAAATGAGATCAGAACACAACTCATGCTTGGTGAACTAAATGCAATACATAGCTGGACCTCCAGTTCATCAATCTGCTGGAATTTTTATCATATGAATCACGAATTTATACTTGAATAAATACAGAATATAACTTTTTTTAATAAAATAAAATGGATATTTTAGAAATACAATATTTTTTCTCTATCAATGATTTCTGGATTAGATCATGTGAGAATTTTTGCATCAACGTTTCGGATCACACTCTGTGATCCATCATAGGATGAAAACAATATTTTTTCTTTAGAAATTTGAATTTGAATATTAAAAGTGTTATGAATTATGAATTATCTAAACATATTTATTATCCCGTCATACTATTGTATTTGTTTTTTATTTAGAAGTATTAATAATAAAAAAGGAACACCTATTGTGATCTTAATAATAAGTTTTTTTTTTTTTTCAAAATTCTTCTATAATTTAATTTGATCTTTCTGCTGAACGTGAACCTGAACTCAAGGCTTGTGACTTAAGGTATATTCTGCACAAGATGTTTAATAATATCCCTTTTGGTCAGGATATTAGATGTTAACAAGGAATAATCCTCTTATGTTTCTAGGAATACTGGATTCGCAGTTGTATAATTGCAAAATCAAAGGGTGTTTGTTGTCTTTGCTATTGGGTTCACAGTGGCATATTTTTTGCCTGATTTTCTGTAGAAATCCTAGGACAAATGGTGCAAGCAGCTAAGCTATTACAGGTAAATCAGGATCTGTCAGTTGAATTCGCTATGAATTTTTTGAAAACTGAAGGGTGAGCTGGGCAAATGATCTGGTGACAAAAGTGGTAGCTGGGGTTTCTGCATTCTACTAAAGTGACAACCTAATCTATGAATTAGGACATAAGGCCTTGGTATAGCAATTTTGATTCCTCGTTCCCACGTATCCTAGGAAAAATGGTGTAAGCAGCTAAGTTATTACAGGTAAATTAGGATATTGCAGTTGAATTTGCTATGTTTCTTTGGAAAACTCGGAAGGGTGAAGTGGGCAAATGGTCTGGTGACAAAGGCTTCTGCAGTCTACTAAACTGTCTACTTAATCAATGAATTAGGACTTAAGGCCTTGGTATAGCGATTTTTATTTCCATCCCTCACCCTTTTATTCATCATTGCTTCTTGAATGGGAGTTAAGTGGATGCAGTTAGAATATTAATTTGAAACAGAACAGGAGTATGGTTTTTCATGGAATCATTATGAAATGTTGCAGAACTGTATGTGTACTGTGTAAATGTGTTGTACCCTATTTGAAATGTAATTTGGTGTAATGTGTTATAGTTTTAGCCTATATATGTCCAACAGATTTTTTCTGACTTCTAGGAGTATATGCAGGGTTATGTCATTTACCGTGTGAGGGTTAGACGTGGAGGCCGGAAAAGGCCCGTTCCTAAAGGTATTGTGTATGGTAAGCCAACCAATCAAGGTATCACTCAGCTTAAGTTCCAGCGAAACTTGAGATCTGTGGCAGAAGAGCGAGCTGGCCGGAAGTTGGGGGGGCTAAGAGTTTTGAACTCCTACTGGATAAATCAGGTAAATAATGTCATGCTTATTCAGAAATATTATTAGGACTTGGTTTAATTTGTGTGCTGTAGTAGTAATATTTTCTGTGTTTGCAAGATATGTACAGTCATTTATTCATGATTAAAATGTTGACACTATTCTTAGTAGTTTGTTTTCAATTTGCAAGCTATTTTGTCATTGCTCAGTTTGACTAAACTCATACTTTTTTTGCAACTCAGGATTCAACCTACAAATACTTTGAAATAATTCTTGTTGATGAAGCACACAAGGCTATCCGAAATGATCCCAGAATAAACTGGATATGCAATCCTGTTCACAAGCACAGGGAACTTAGAGGACTAACATCTGCTGGGAAAAAATATAGGGGTCTACGAGGAAGAGGCCACCTCTTTCACAAGAATCAACCCTCTAGGCGTGCTACTTGGAAGAGGAACAACAGCCTTTCTCTCCGACGGTACCGTTAGATTGCAGGTCCTTTATATGCCATTATGGGGATGTTGTCTTCAGATATTTCTACACATTGCAAGTTCCTTATGCCACTGTTCAGGCAAATGCTGGCATAGGTTTTGTAGAACTCAGTGGTTGTTGATTTTCATGTTGGCAGACAAATGAGTGGATTGCTTTCAACGGAATTTGGTTAGGACTTCGTTTTGAAATTTTCTGTTAAAAACCATTTGAATTCATATAATCTAGCTTTTATGCATTTGTTTTTTCCAATGGCATTATATCCTATATTGCTGATAATTTGTGTAGGATTTTTCAATGTTAACTTAGCCTGTTTCTATTACTAGTTTGGTTTCTTACAGAATGATGCCCAGAGTATCCTAATTGATTTGACAGTTATTTTCATGTATTTGTAGTTTTCTAACATAAGCTTATTATAAATCTGACGTGTAGGCTGCTTAACTAGGTGCTTTTAAATGATATTTGTAGGAAAAATACTTTTGTTAATTTGTGCTATGGTAGAAGAATGGTTTGATTGGCTGTCTGTATTTGGTTATGGATTCGTGTCAAGTTGCATAATTCAAAGACTATCTATTTGGACTTGGTTATGAATTTATGTCAAGTTGCATAATCCAAAGATTATTCATCTTGTATTTGTTCTGCTGTAATTTGTGTTACAGATGGTTTTCACTGAAGTATGGCCTGTCCTGGAGTGTCAAAAGCTATGTTGGGAAAACTGCTATATTACATTTGCTGCCTTAGCTGATTATGGATTCACAAAGTTTGTATGCCTCTTTTAACCATTTGAAGCAGCTGCCATAATGCCTGGTTGCATCTTCCCTGGTTTAGGACCCAGTATATCAGTTCCGGACCAGACTCCCTAGGTCAATCTGCAGTCTGGTAGATTTATTGTTTCGTTCCTTTACTTGTGCTTTCTTTGGTTTCTTTGATTTACCTATTTATTGGATTTGTGTCATGCCCTCAAAATAGCAACACAAAATCTCAATGCTGATGAATAACAATATAAGTATCAAAATTATAGATATAAATATTAACAATTTAAATATTATTACAATTATAATCATTATAATATGATACCAAAAATATTTATAAAAGATATAAAAAATAAATATAATAACAATAAATTAAATTTATAAATATAATTGAATAAATAAAATGAATAACAATATAAGTATCAAAATTATAAATATAAATATTAACAATTTAAATATTATTACAATTATAATCATTATAATATGATACCAAAAATATTTATAAAAGATATAAAAAAAAATATAATAACAATAAATTAAATTTATAAATATAATAGGAAAATATCAAACATACAATATATTAATATAATATATATATAAACCTAAACTAACACACATATGGAAGGCAGCGATTAATATTACCTAAGGTAGCGCTTCATTTTTTAAATGAAGCAAGACGTTATGAAGGCAGCGCTCAAGTAGGCAGCAATCAAAGCTATCAAAGGGAGCGATGTAGTGGGAAAGGATATGACTACATGAAAGCTCATTACTGTCCAAACATGCCTCTTCACTCAGCCATGAGAGTATAAATGGAAGCGTACTCAGCAAACGATAAGATATAAGCAGATTTTGTCAATGGAAGAATATAATAAGACTGAGAAATCAGATCGGAATCAAGGAATAAGGATCAACAGTTATAAGAGGTCTATTGGTTTAATATATTTATTAACAGAAGTTTATATATATATTTATATATTTATTCATGGAAAGATAATTATTGTAAATCAATTAGGAATAATTATATATATAGATCTTTATATAGAATATATATTTTATATATATATTATATACGATTATGTAATAATGATGTTTGTAACAATTATTGAACCTTATAAGTAATTATGATTTTTTAATGTAAATATGAATAATAGATTATATATATCTTATGATCAATCAAATGTAAGGTTGAAGGAAGCAAATTAGGAGGATGCTCTTTACGGGCCTCCCATGCTAAGCACACCACTCTTAGGGTGGAATTGTCTTAGTTTAGATGTTCCAACCACTTGGGGTTAAGGAGTGGGTTGTTTGGGATGCTCGTGCTCTTGGGCTTAGGTGGGTTGAGTAGTTTACAAGCACCCCTTTCAAGGTTTTCCTATCAAGCCAAATTACGACTTGTTAGGATGGATTCAAGGAGTTTCAATTATAAGAGGGGTGGATAAGGCAGCATAGATAAGGAAAGCAGGTACAAGTTTATTTGCCAAGCACGCCACTCAAGGGTGAAATTGTCTTCGTTTGGATGTTCTTATCGCTTGGGCCAAGGGTGGGTTGTTTGGGACGCTCATGCTCTTGGGCTTGGTATGGATAGTTTTGGATGGACTTATCATGTTCCTTATCCACATCCTATTATGATTAAGACTTCCACTATGCATTGTGGATGATGTGTAGATAGTTTTGAAATAGTTATGTATCTACATTATTTAAATAGAAAGTCATTAATGTTGATCATTTGAAGTATATTCCAATGGAGTCTAACCTAATTGTAGGATCTAAACCAAGATTTGTTTGGCTTAAGGCATTTAATTGGTGAGTTAAAAACCCTAACCACATTATATTTGTGATTCTAGGGCAAGATTTAGGGAAATCCCAAAAGGGGACATCATAATTTGGTACGATGACTTGGTAGGCAATGTTTGATAAGGTTCAACCCTAGAACAATATTTACCATTTCATGTGCTTTTGCTTCGTCACTTAATTAATCACTTAATCCCACCCCTAACTATTTGCACATGCCTAATCAATGATTAGTCAAGGCTTATTTGTTAATTTCCTCATGTAGATCCATTTGATGTGTACATCTTGTCATAAATTGGGGCATGGGACAAATCTTCTATTCTTCTAAAATCTAAATTTTTAATTCGTCTCATGCACTTGAGAGATGGGATATTCATAATTTTAAATTCACCCAAATGTACTTGAGGCATGGGAAGACTCCAAAAGTTCACTTTTGGGGGTCTTCCCAAAGTACCTCAAGATCCTCACCATTCAACTTTTTCCAAATCCCTCTCCCATCGTTGATCCTCCACCAATCTTGTAAGCCTCCATTCTCACCAATAAAAATATTCCATTTGTTATCTCTACATCCTAGGGGTCTCATGCAATATGAGCCTTTGATCTTTATTTTCAATCCTCACCCTCCATTTATTAGGCCCAAACTCTATATATTGAGAGTTCCCCTTACCATTTTGATCAAGTGTTTGAATGTTATGTTATGTTGTTTTGAACACTTAACATATCAAAGTAATTCATCAAATCAACTCTTTAGGCACATCTACCTCATGTTGGTGCAACAAGGAGACAATTAAGGTATAACTACATGCTTTTTCTTTTTGCTTTGTCTTCTTATGCCTTATCTTGAGTGTTGCATTTGATGGTGAATTGAGTAGTTTAAATTTGTTTAAGTTACTGTTTTGTGTTTACTTTTTCATGTACACAATTAAGATGTTTTATTAAGATATTATTATCTACTAGAGGATATCATATGTATCTTAATCTCATATTTATACCTATATCATTTTTGTTAGATGTGTATATCATTGTTGTTAGATGTGTAGAGATATATATTATTGGTTTTTGACTATTTTGAGATTATGAACATTGGATAATGGATAGTACATGTTTTTATTTTGTGTTAACATGAGTTGTAAGGAATCTATCCTTTATAATAATATTTTAGGATTTTATTGAGAACTTATTTGTAATATTTGTATCAATGAGCACGAGAAGATTAATAACACAAAATTTGATTCCATTTATGAGTTGTTTACTCAACTTGAGAATCAATACACACAGAAGAAAATTGGCAAACCTAAAGATGTTTACTTTCCAAAGAAAAGAAAACATAAAGTAGAGAAGAAATATGAGAAGATGAAGCATTTTTAGAATCATTCTTCACAACATAAACATCTACATAAGCATAAGAATTATTCTCGGCCTCATTATTACTCAAGTAACTTTTCCTTATCTAGTCCTAGTTGTCACACAAGAAAGGAAAAATGTTATGACTATGGTGATATATGATACTATTTTGATGTATATATTTTTACAAAATAGTCCTCTAGACATAAATACAAGGCAGGTAATTACTCTACGTACTTCGGTTATTCTAATACACCATCTAGAAAAGTAGTCAGGATAGCATACATGGCTAAGGTACATGAGAGTGACTTTGTATTTTAAGTGATAGAATCTAAGAGAAAACCAAGGTTGGAGAACCCATTAGAAGGCTAGAAGAATATTCCCATCCCCAATTAACTTCTCACTTTGAGAAAGGGTAGACTACTTGAGAGACAATTTTGGTAGAAGTAGTTGCATTTTTTTAGTTTGGTAGTTGCAATTTGTTTAATTTTCCTTTTCCTTTTTGAGCTTCGATGAGGAGAAAACAAGGTTGTTTGGATTGGTTTTTTTCATTTCAAGGACTTTCCACCTCTCACTTGATAGGTTGAAGAGATTGCATTGTCCTTTAATTTAGTTACTAGTGATTGCATGAGGTGATAGGTGAGTGTTGTGTCATTGACCTTGTTGGGCATTAGGGTAGATGTGTCATACATAGTACTTAAGGGTCACTGATGAGCTACTATATGGAGATTAATTGGTTGATGTAATTGAGAAAACTATATTATGCTTATATTATAGTATGGATATAGAATGATCATAGGGGATAATCATATCAAGTAAGATGTCCATCATTCATGTCACAACTTGTAGGGTAACATTATTTTGTGTGAGGTGTAAACAATTGATCAATACTAGATGTATAATATGCTCATTTATAAGTGCAATAGAGACTACTGAATGACTTCTTAGTAATTGTTCCATGTCATTTTTTTATTTCCTTTGAATCAAGGGGGATTTGTTAGAACACGTTATCCAAATATTTTTGTGTTTAGACTATATATTTACTTTCTATGGAGTAGGCATCTCATTATAAGACATCCCCTTTAGTTCTTTATTTTTTGTTGTTAATGTTACTTTATTAGTTAATTTAGAAACAATTTTTCCCATATAGGTGGTTGAATAGGAAGTTTCTCATATGGTAGTTTTATATTGTGCTTTTGTAAAGACTTTTTAAATCAATGTATGATTCATTCAACACAATAGAATAATTTTTTTGAGGTTAACATTTATACATATGAATTTCATTCTTGGTGTGTATGCTATATACATGTGTACTACTATGACTTGGTTTCCCCCTATCTCTATTATATATTGAAGTGTAAGGATTAGCAATAGTTAAAAATACCCAAGGGAAAGTAGTGGTTCTTGAGGTTCAAGTTCTCCTTATTAAACTCCCTTATCTACAAGATTTATGACTTTTAGCAAGAGATCAAAGAAAACAAACTTCAAGCATGTAATTTCCTAGATACTTATTTAAATGTTGATTCATTTTAGTGCTCAAAAATGAAATGTTCCTATGAAAGAGTGCTCCTTGTAGCACAAATGATCTAGGATTATTTGATTTATTGATTGATGTTCAAATGATGAAATTGATGGCTTTAAATAATAAGACATAACAAATAGTCACAAATGTCTACCAAGTTGGCTCCCGACAACTAGTAGGAAAGGGTGAGAGTCAACAATTTAAATTTGGGGTTAGATCTATGCCATTTGAGATCAAACCTGAACATTTTAGGATTGAATTAGGATGGTAAATGTCAGATGACAAGATTAGGAATTCATATGTGGAAGTGTGGGCTAATAATGAGGATTACTGTAGATGACTAAGATAAGATTAAACATACTAAAATGTGTGAATGTAAGAGTAAACAAGGATGGGATAATGCTTAGGGAAGGAGCCAAATTTAGCACAAGAGTGTCATATGTTATGTAATTGTATTAAGACATTCCATCAAAATGGGCCCAAAAATAAACAAGAAAAAATATGGGTATAAAAATTCCACCATTACACTTGCACATACCACAAACACCCACACATAGGCATACACATCCCAATTTTTATGTGCTACTATGGAGGATTTAAAAAATGCCAATTAGAATATTAAATGAGATAGTTTCCTAAATGCACAAAACATTTTTTCTTTCCTCCAAAAGTTCTACTATAAATCTCTCAATATTGGAGAATGCATGAATATTTTGTAAGAATTAAGGAACTAAAAAAAGGTGATGAGTAAAACTAGAAATTTGTAGGTTATTTGGAGAAGAGGACATTAGCGCCTAAGAACACCAACATGTACACTAACATGTCTCTAGTGCTTATGTTCAAGAACATCAAATTTGTTTCAAACATTCTAAGAACCATATTCTATTCTTCTAAAGTATATTTATAGTCTTAGATTTCACATCAAACATACTCTTCTAGACTTATTCTTCATTTTTATATAGCTTAATCAATTTTAATTTCCACCCATATCCAATATTATTTAGAGTAAATCTATATGAAACATTTTTTTTTATTTAAATTGATAGATCTAATAATTAGTGTAATAATACAACTTTAATGATAATTAACACCTTAAATATGATTTGAGGGTTCTTAATTTATGAGAGAGGTGGTCATACAATATTTTTGTGATAATATCAATTAAACCTTTTTTGATGAAGGATAAAGGTGGATTTTGAAGGGCACAAACCCTTTTACAAATTCCACCTCAAATACATCATTTCAAACCATCAAACAACCATGAAATTATAACAAGGATAAAAAAATAAGGTTGAAAACTAATAGCTAAAGTAACAAACAAATGACACTAACATTCAAAATAGAAAATCATGTAGTTGAGACTAAATTCACAATGCTAAGAATACCACATAAGATGAAACAAAAGAAACCAACAATTCACAATCTAGACAAGCGGGTTGAAGCCAAAAAGCTTCAATGAACCTTGAACTCCATCTACATCCTTTCCCCTTTGAAACTCTATGACAAGAATCCTTCATGGTCGAACTCTCTTCCATTGCTCATGATTGTAGAAAAGCAAATTTCTTGGAGCTTCTAGAAGGTCTGATATTAGAAAATATCTAGTTTTCTCTTTACAAGGAGGCAATGAAATCTAACTAACATTAGATACCATCCCAAATCTACCTCAAGCTGTTAAGCTTCACCAAGGAACTTAGCTTTGATACCAACTGTTAGACACACAAATACTGAGAGGGGGGGTGAATCAATATTTAATACTTTTTTTCTTTAAACTACTGCATTCATCATACTATCAAAACATAATAAATGGAAATGTAAGTAATGAACACATCCACACAAGCATACACCAAATTTACGTGGAAACCCAGAAGGGAAAAACCATGATGAAAAAAGTTGCTTAGAGCTACTGTCCAAATCCAACCTCACAGAATAATATAAAACTTACAATGATTTTGTAGGCACCAACCCACAACAATTGCAACCTTAAAGGGAGACACCAATCTCCTTGAATTCTGATTTGTAGGAACCAACCTATAAGAGACACCAATCCCCTATGACTAAGCTAAAACATAGTTACTGAGCGACAACTCAAATTAAGAGGCTTCAAACTCACATTACATAAGGAAATATATATTTTATTTCACACAGCCTTCTCTACATTATCAAGCGAACACATCCTTTTATGATATCTCAATTTTTTTCAACATTATTGACTTCTCTTTTCTTCTTGCACATCATTTTACACATACATTTCACATGCATCCACATACTCCTTGATTCACAAGTCACACTCACATTTTCATAAAAATGATTTACTATATATATATATATATATCCATTCCAACATGTTAACAACATCTAAATGTTGGCCTAGAACCCTTTAACACCATCCGCAAATATCCATGTCGGCCAATGATAAGCCTTAATTCAAAATGATATGAAACATGTAGACAAATCAACTCCAAATCAAATGCATTACCGCTAGTGTAAGATGATGTCATGCGCTTCCTTCCATGGTCTTAAACTGGCCCTATTTTAGCTTCACAAACTTCCCTTTACTAGCGCAAACACTCAGACATTGTACACAGTAAACCAACAAATACAAACTTCACTTTGTCACTCTATCTTGCAACTTTGTAACCCAAATCCACTGAAATTATAGATTAAGATACTTCATTTATGGACTTAATTAACTTCCAAACTGCAAGCCATAAAATTTAAGAGCAATAGAATGCAGTATCATAAACAATGATAGTCCAGTACAATGCATATTCTACCTCTGAGCAACAAACCTCAAAACACTTCCGCAAACGCTTCAAAACTTTCACAAAAGTAGTAGACATACAAGAATCACTAATCCCATATGAACTCAAACTTCCCATGTTTTCCTTTTGAATAATGATAGCATTAACATTCTGCAACATCTACAATTGGAACAATTGATATACCATTTTCATATATATGACATTAATGATAGCCAATGTAGTGTAGGAAAATGTACTCTACATTTTCACACTATGTTTGAGTCCCTTAATAAATTGGACTTAACTAAGCCTCTAATTGGCCCAATTATGCATTTAAAAGCTTAATTAATCTTGTTTTTTGAAAGGAAAACTTGTATTAAACAATTGCAAACACTAATTAAATTGCCTTAAAATTGTTGTGTCCTAAGTTTGGGGTCTAAGACCCATTCGCCCAAGGGCGAATGGGCCCGCTTTAAGTTTAGGACCCTAATTTTTAATATGTTTTTGGTGGTATTTTTATGATTCAAATTCAATTTGAAATTGTCCGCCTTTGATGCTTAATTTTTGAGAAATTAGAAAATTACCTATAAATACAAGGTCTTTTTATCAATTCAAATCCTAGAATCAAGAAGGAAAATTTCACAAGAGCTAAGATTATTGTCAAAGGTGTTCAAGAGTAGATTTCTCAATCATTTGTTGTAACATTCAAGATCTCAAGCATCATGTCAAATTTATCTTCATTCATGCATGTTTTTGGAGCTAACATTGTGGTGTAGGTTTTAAGCATTCAAGTATCAAGATCAATATCCAATCAAGCCATTTCATGCAAGATCAATAAATTGGAGAGATGTGTTAGATTTCGGTCCTTCAAGGGTTTGGTGAGTTGCAACATAGCATTTTTCACTCATCATTCCTTCCATTCATGTTTCATTTCATTTCAAGGTTTAATTACCAAAATGGGATTTGACCAAGGAAAACCCCCATTCACCAAAAATAAACAAATTTTCCCTCTCTTTGTGTTTGTAGATCTTAGATTGAAGAAGGATTGAAGATTGATCAAAAGTGCAATTTTGTAAAGTTGTCAAAGTTGTTAACATTCTTGTCAAGCCACAAAAACTCACTTACAAAATTTAATTTTGACTTTCCGACTGTAAAATCTGGAGGAATCGGGAGTAGAGACTTAGGAGCAGAGGATTGTGAAAGTAGATTTTGGATCCCTATAGCAAGACCCATTCGCCCTAGAGCGAATTTGTCCTAGGAGGACACTCAACAAAGGCTTTTGGTGACAGTGCATAAATTCATAACCTTCTCAGATCTGCTAGAACTTTGTTGATTCTGTTAGATGAAGGTTTTAAATTGATGATTCAAGTGTTACATTGCATAGTTGCATTTATTTGGTATTTTTAATTTATCTCCCACAACTACATTTCAAGCTGATTTACCCCATCCAGAGTCATAAGGAAAACAACAAGATCTCCATTAAGGTTGAATCACCTAAGGGTTGAAAGTCAATCTTTCCCTAGGGGATCTCTTTTTCCTAATGAACTAAGGAAGATAGGTGCATCATACCCTCTTCATATTGGTGAACCTATTTCCCTATGTTTCATTTTGGTGAACCTGACATTGTACATCAAAATTTCTAGAATTAGAGTCCATTCAAACCCTATATCTAGAATTTGCATTAATTTGTATTGCATTGCATTGCATTAGTTTACAATTTATTTAGGTTTGTTACAATTTCATTACTTTTCATCTCATTTAGGGTTTTAGGTTTGTATTTTGCATCCTTTAAAATCTAAAAAAATTAAAAAATTACATGCATATTACATTGATTTTGAGTTGCCGATATTGGCATGGTGTGATGGTTTATAGGTGGCATTGTTGTTCTTGCCACCAAGGTTCAAACCCCGTTGGGGTGGTATTGTTGAATGGTTGTATTCCAGTTCATAGCTCCGGTCAAAAGTGTTTACCCCTTGAATAAAAAAAACATTGATTTTGAGTAGTACTTGCATATTAGTGTATTTTTAGTCATTTACATTCATAAATTTGGTAAAAATTGCATTTCAAAAAGTGTCACATTGTTCATCATTTTTCATTCATTTCACTTGCATTAGGACACCTAAATCTAGAAAATTCACTCATTGTTTGCAACCTGAAACTGGAAATTCAAACATAAGGCAACAAACTCAAACTTTGATTTTTCAGAACCTTGACCTAGGACCCATTCGCTCTAAGGGTGAATCAGTTCCTAAATATGTGTTTTTTCAAAATTCTGGGCAGTGATTTGTCTGTTTTTGCTTCATTTTGATTTGTTGTTAATTTTGTGTTTCAGTTTCAAAAATCAGAAAAATCTGTCATTCTTTGCATTAAGTTCAATTGGTCAAATTGATTGCATTGTTTGAAAATCAAAATTGGCATTAAAAGACATCATTTTTTGCATAGCATAATCAGTAAATTATCTTGTTTTAAATATGAAAATTTCTCTCTTTTTACATATTGCATTGCACTTTATATTCTTGGGTGTTCGATTGCATTTGTTAAGTGCTTATTCTCCATTTTGGGTGCACTTAGGTTTGGAAAAACTTGTATGAGCTTCACAACCTAGTGTCCTATTACCAATACTGTAGTGAGACATAGTTCGAGACTCATGCCATCCCGTGCTACTCCATCTGTTGTGGATCTTGAGTTTCCCAACTCTTTCACTCATAGTGTTGATACTAGTCAACTCATTATGGACCATAGCTTTGATACCTTTTTTCCCATGACCACCCTACCCACAACCAATGTGACTGATGTTGACACAATGGTTGCTAATGTCCCTCAAGAAGAGCCAAAATAAATGGATGAAGATTTAAAGAAATTGAAAAAAAATGTGTTAAATAGATTATTGGTACTGCAATTCCTGTCATAGATAACATGAGGAAAATGCTTGATAATGAAAAAGGAATAGAGATTATGTGTAGCCTAGCTCACATTATTGATAAACATGTTCCTAAAACATCTAGTTGTGCTCAAACTTTAGGGTACACTCAAAGTCAAGGTGGAAATCCAATTCCTCCTTCCACAACTATGACCTAAATTCTTACATACACTAATCCAACTAGTAGATCAACAAAACAACCCACTAGCAATGCCAATGCAACCTTAGGTATTTCCACTGGGAACCCCTTTAGCTTTATGAATTTCAAATCTCATATCTCCTAATCCATATCCCCTCACAAAATTACAATTCACTTGTCCTTTGAATACATATACACCTCCACCTTATTCACCTCCATCTCACAACACAACCAATGACTCTGACCTTAACCAACTCTTACAAAATTTTTCATCCCTCCAACAAAAAATTGCCACATTGAACCAAAATCAAAATGACCAACCTTCACAATATGTCAAAAGAAACCCTTTATCCTTGGAGATATCGAGAGCACAAATGTAATAAGGCATTGAGATTCCTAGATTAAAGAAATACAGTAGAAAAGGAGACCCTAGTAACTATGTCTCAGCATACACAACCTTATTTAGTGACTTCATTTTTGAGGATAAACTCTTGGCTAAACTTTTCCCTAGATCCTTGAAAGACACTATCTTGGAGTGGTTTTGTTCTTTACCGAATAACTCAATTCATTCATTCAATGAACTTGTTGATGCCTTTCTTGACCATTTCCAAGTGCACATGGGTCCCAAGATGACCTTAGTTGATTTAATGAAATGTAAACAAAACAAGAATGAAAAGGTCACTAATTTCATAGCATGATACCAATTTCTTTACTCACAAATCAAGATTAAGATTCCTGATGCCAATCTTCAAAGAATGTTCATTGAAAATTTGCAAAGCAATATTCAAGATAAACTTGGCATGATGAATTTTCCCTCCTTTACACACTTTTTCATGGCCCTTCACGACCATCAAAATTCGATTAGTCATTGTGAAGCAAAAACTCCTCACCATCCCGAGAAATCCGAAGTCATGCCCCATAACAATTTCCAACCTTTCAAGAAACAAAATAAGGGCTTTTTACAAATAAATACACCTCAAACAAGTCAACATGTTAACACCCAAGTGGCTGTCATAAAAATGACAAATCCATATCCATTTAGGGAAAGGAGTAGATAATTCAACCCATTACCCAATACCCTTCACTCCATCATGTTGCAACTTATAAGTAAGAACTTAGTTACCTTACCTCTTGTCTGAGCCATTGATACCACTAAGACCTTACCTCCAAACTTTAACTCAAATGCCTTTTTCCATTTTCACTGACAAAATGGACACAATACAAAACAATGTAAGCATCTTAAACATATTGTGCAAGACCTCATTGATTCTAATCACATCCAGATTGGTGGTGTTAATGATCAAATAAATCAATCTATTGCCCCACCTAACCAAAATTTACAAATCTTTACCAATCTCATGCCAAATCATAACATCTCTTTTGTGAAAGCTAATGATACTAAGAATTATGTGATGAATGTTGAAAAAATTCAAGATACAAATAATGAAAATATGAATGAAAATGAAGGAGACTTAAAATGTCTTGTCAACTTCATTGATGTTCAACCTCGTAAGGGCCAAACCAAAATTCCCCTTGACATTGCTTTCCAACAAAATGGCATAATTAGACATGCACCCAATGGTCCTCTTTACATCGCCAAAATAATCAATGACAAGCCTACTAATGGGATATTAATTGATCCCGTATGCATAGAGAATGTGATAACCAAGGAATTCTTATTTGTGCATGAACTTTATCAAGATTCTTATGAACAATCAAAATAATGGATCCAAACACATAATGGTTTTTCTTGCCCTAGATTGGTTCGATCACTCTTCCTTTAACAGTTGGACCGAAACAATTGAATGTCTCATTCTCCATCATCCTGTCGTCAAACAAATTTCATGTGAAGCTTGGTTACCCATGGCTATGCTCCATGGGTGTCATCCCATCGGTAGTGTATAAATGCTTAAAGTTTCCATTTGGAAATGATATATATCTTTACTATGCATCATAGTGGCTTTAATCCTCTGTCTTCCCGTGGGAATTTCTCATTGGATTTATTTTAGCTCAAACCTATGGAACCTATTAAGCCTTGTGAGGCCTTCTTTTTCAAATCTTATCAAAATTTTAAGGAAAAGAACATAGTAGAATTATCCCTTAAAAACATGCCTCAACACATGATTGAGCCTCATATCATTGATGATGCCATGATTGAACCAAAATCCATTCCAAGTAACAAAGACCAACCCATAACATCTCCTTCACCTATTTACTATAAAAGACCAAGAGATAACCAAATAAGTCCTATTGTCACTCCTAAGATCAAAAACGTTTATAAAGATAAAGAGAAAGTGGTTGAACAACCTCCCATGGTTCCTTTCATTCCTTCCTTGTGGGAAGAAAAGAAACCTATGGTTGATAAACCCGCTCCTACACAATCACAACTTGAAAATCATACAAAAAGAAAAAGAAATGCTAAAGAGCGTAGGCATGGACATCGTGCTATTGATCATAGGTTAAAAGAAGAGAATAAAACAAAAAATAAAGATCAAACACCAATTGAGACAAATCATGATGATTCTCCATCCTCGCCACAACAAAAACAACAAGAAAATTCTATGGACATTGTCATTAGGTCTCCAGTTGTGATTAACTTGGATGATGATGATGAGATTTCTAAAATTGATGGGGAAGTGCATAATCAACCGAATTTATTGTTTTCATCTTCCATGAGCTTAGATGATAACAATCATGATGATCCTCCTATAAAGAGTGACTCACCACGTGTTGAACCTAGTGATGCTCCTAGAACAACACTAGTCGTTGTCCCTTTGGCTAGTTGTCCGCTTTCCACATATGATGAACAAGATTGGGATGCGGATGACCTACTATAGGTTGAATTGCATGTGCTATACTAGTCTTTTCTTTGTCTTCATGTTATTTGTGATTACATGTGCATAATGTTATCCCCCATACAATGCTGCTTGGTGTGTCTTTACATGTTTGTGAGCCTACTTTAGATGACCCTTGTCATTCTATTGGTGCAAGGATACAAAGGAAGTGAATTTTTCATGGCATTATTCCATTTGTATCTTCATTCTTTTATCTTTTGTAACCATTTATATTTTGTCTTGTGTTTTCCTTTTCGGGATGATGCAAGGCGTCGAGACATTCAAGTCTCTTCCATGTTGACCCAAAAGTTTCCCTTTGTTTTTCTCTCTCTATGTGTCATTCTTCCTTTGTACTCCTTGTTCCATGAGTCATTTGGGGAATGATGATAATTTCGAATTTGATTATATCACCGCAACAATGAAAAATGTTGACCCTAAATCCATGGATCCCTTATGTGTTATCTTAGGATTGCATATGCGGGGAAACCCTCCTTTCCATGATGTAGCTCTACTCAGAAACATATGTTTTGCATAGGTAATTTTGAATAAAGCTCTCATGTATTAGCATTTATCATGTTCTACTTTAAAGTAATTGTTCATAGCATGGTGTTTAGCAATTTCTTTAAAGTGGGGGCATACACATCCCTGCTCATTGTTTGCTTCAAAGTGTGGTCTTCTTACTTCACACGATGTGTCTTTTTGGTGGTGACATTGGGTTTGATGTCCTTCAAGATTGTGACCTTTCTTGGCATATGACATTCCTCTTAGTGGTGATGCTACAACTTGCATTCCCTAAGTTGTGAATCTTTTATCCTTGACCAATCCTCTCTTGAGACATTAGACACAATGTTCCCTATGGTGAGACCTTTCATGAACTAAGAAAAACCCCTTTGAATATCCTATTGCATGTATCAAGGCCACCAAGCATAACACAACTTGCTTTCCAATGAAGCCTTCATGTTTTTAACGACCACCAAGCATAACACAACTTTCTTGCCAATGGATCCTTTTTCATGAGTGCCTAGCATAACACAATTTTCTAGCCTTGCGGAGGAGGTATAAATTTGGTATGGTTAGGACAATGTGAGCCTATAGACCTGGCATGACTTCCCATTAGCCACTTTTTGGGGCTCACCTAGTGGACAACAGATTTTCACTAGCCTGTGTGAGTATATTTTGTTTGCATAGTGGGAAGCAAGTTTCCAATTGTAAATATTTTTGGACAAACAACTAAGGCTTGATCCATAAAAATTGGACAAGCAGTTGAGGCTTGATCCGCCCCTTCTTCCTCTTTTTCTCTAATTTTGACATTGCATGCTTGTGTATCTTGTCTTGCTGCTGCATATTTTAACATAGGCATGTGTCTCTTTGTTCCTTTGTTGGGTTACCATGAGATCTTAGACCATGGGGGTTGATCATCCTCCTTGAACTTTGTTGTCTTATCTTTCCAACAATTATACAATTAGACCTCTCTTGACGCTTGTTTGGCTATTTTAGTGTGAGTTTGAGTGTAGGGCTCATTCTCTCACTAAAGTGGGAGCTAAATGTAGTGTAGGAAAATGTACTCCTTTACATTTTCACACTATGTTTGGTTCCCTTAATAAATTGGAATTAATTAAGCCTCTAATTGTCCCAATTATGCATTTAAAATCCTAATTAATCTCGTTTTCTGAAAGGGAAACTTGTATTAAACAATTGCAAACATTAATTAAATTGCCTTAAAATTGGTGTGTCCAAGGTTTGGGGCCTTAGACCTATTCGCCCTTGAGTTTAGGACCAAAATTTTTAATATGTTTTTGGTGGAATTTTTATAATTCAAAATCAATTTTCAATTGTCGGTCTTTGATGTTTAATTTTTGGGAAATTAGACAATTACCTATAAATACAAGGTTTTTTATCAATTAAAAACCTAGAATCAAGAAGGAAAATTTCACAAGAGCTAAGATTATTTTAAAAAGGTGTTCAAGAGAAGATTTCTTAGTCATTTGTTGCAACATTCAAGATCTCAAGCATCATGTCAAAGTTATCTTCATTCATGCATGTTTTTGGAGCTAACATTGTGGTGTAGGTTTTAAGCATTCAAGCATCAAGATCAACATCCAATCAAGCCATTTCATGCAAGATCAAGACCTTGGAGAGATGTGTTAGATTTTAGTCCTTCAAGGGTTTCATTCAAGGGTTTGGTGAGTTGCAACATAGCATTGTTCATTCATCATTCTTTCCATTCATGTTTCATTTTATTTCAAGGTTTAATTATCAAAATGGGGTTTGACCAAGGCAAACCCCCATTCACCAAAAACAAACAATTTTTCCCTCTCTTTGTGTTTGCAGATATTAGATTGAAGAAGGATTGAAGATCGATCAAAAGTGAAATTTTGCAAAGTTGTCAAAGTTGTCAAAATTATCGTCAAGCCATGGGAACTCACAAAATTTAATTCTAACTTTCCGACTGTGAAATACGAAGGAATCAAGAGTGCAGACCTAGGAGTAGAGGACTGTGAAAGAAGATTTTGGATCCCTATAATAAGACCCATTCTCCCTAGGGAAAATTTGTCCCAAGAGGAGACTCAACAGAGACTTTTGGTGACAGGTGCATAAATTCATAACCTTCTCAGATTTGCTGGAACTTTGTTGATTCTGTTAGATTAAGGTTTTAAATTGATAATTCAAGCATTACATTGCATAATTGCATTTATTTGGTATTTTTTATTTATCTCCCAAAAGTGCATTTCACATTTATTTACCACATCCTTAGTCGTAAGGAAAACAAGATCTCCATTAAGGTTTACTCACCTAAGGGTTGAAAGTCAATGTTTCCCTAGGGGATCTCTTTTTCCTAATGAACTAAGGATGATAGGTGCATCATACCCCCTTCATATTGGTGAATCTATTTTCTTCATTTCAACCAATAATACTTTGACATCAATGAAAACACTATGTTCAACAATCTCCCCCTTTTTCATTGATGGCAAACAAAGAAATAACCAATCCAAATTGTATTATAGTTCCATATCTTTACATAGCTCTTTTCAATTTTCTCTCTCCATAGCTTGATGTTTCAGATCACAACTGTACTGTCATTACAATACAATTCATCTCTCTCTCTCCCCTTGTATTTTTCATTTCATTACTTTCTCCCCCTTTGACATCAATGGAACAGTGACTCTTAAAACAATTTAATTTAGGAATTCTCTCTCCCTATGGTGTACAGTCCATCCACTGTACCTTATCATACTTTATCATAAACCATCTATTCTATTTGCGACAAGGAATTAAAAATCAATTGAGACTTCTTTATACCAACCTCATAGCTTTGGCTAAGAAACTTCACCTTGAACACCTCAGGGGTTCATGATTGACATGTTGACTAACTCCCCCCGAGCCTGTACTTCCTCTTTTGAATTAAGAGGGAGATATCACTCCCAACTTATGCCTAAGATACTCAAATGTTTCCTTTGGGAGGGATTTAGTAAAGATATCCATGATATGTTCTTTCATCTCAACATAATTTACTTTAACTTCTTCATTTGCAACCTTTTCTCTTGGAAAATGATACTTGATTGATATATGCTTTGTCCTAGAGTGCATTATTAGATTCTTTGAAATATTGATTGCACTTATATTTTCACAAAGAATCAAAATGGGTTCATCATATTCAATTTTCATATCCTTCAATGTTTGTTTCATCCAAAGTACCTAAATGCAACATGATACTATTGCAATGTATTCCACTTCTACAACAACTAAGGACATTGAATCTTTCTTTTTTCTCAACCAAGATACAAGACTATATCCAAGAAATAATGCACACCACCACTAGTACTATTCCTGTCATAAACATTTCCAACCCAATCTGCATCTATATATGTTGTCAATTTGAAATTTTTGCTTCTTAGATACCACATACCATAGTCTATAGTAGCTTTCAACTATCTAAATATTATTTTAACTGTCTTCACATGTGTCTCCTTTGATGTGGCTTGAAATATTGCAACCATACACATGACTTGCATAGTGTCTGGTCTAGATGCAGTTACATATAAAAGACTTCTAATAATTCATCTATACAAAATTTGATTTGTTGAAAAAGACTCATCATCCTTATTGCACTTACATACAATAACCATAAGTGTACTAACTAGTTTGCAATCTTCCATTTTGAACTTCTTTAACATCTCCTTGACATACTTTATTTGTGATATGAATATACCTTTGACTAATCAAAATATTTGTAAACCAAGAAAAAATGACAACTCACCAAGCATGAACATTTCAAATTATTTTTGCATTTCATCAACAAAATTCTTACACATTTTGTCTTTACTGCCACCAAAAATAAAATCATCAACATAAAAACAACAATCAATTGATGATCACATTTTGTTTTGATATAAAGATTACTATCAACAATACCTTTCTTGAATCCTTGTTGTCGTAGATACTTATCTAATCTTGAATACCACACTTTGGGGACCTTCTTGAGTCCATACCGTGCTTACTTCAATTTGTTCTAAAAAAATTCTAATTTTTAGACAATTGAAATCCTTCTAGTTGCTCAATGTAAACTTCTTCTAGATCTCTATTCAAAAATCCCAACTTGACATTCATTTGATATACTCTGAAGTTCTTGAATGCAGATAATGCCAAAAACATCGTAATTGCTTCAAGTCTAGTTACTAAAGCAAAGGTTTCTTCAAAGTCAATACCTTCCACTTGAGCATAATCCTTGTAGACTAATATTTTCTTATTTCTGATTACCTTTCCATCTTCATTCACTTTATTTCTGAATACCCATTTGTACCAATAACATTTTTGTCTTTAGTCCTTGGAACGAATTCCCAAGTCTCATTGTTTTCAATTTAATTTAGTTCTTCCATTGCTTCTATCCAGTTCTCATCCTTGCTAGCTTCCTTAAAACCTTTTGGCTCAATTTAGGATAGTAGAGAAATTTTTTCTTGTGCATTCATCCATGCTAAATTTTTTTTTGGATAGAACTTCACTATCTTTATCTCCAATAATTTTTGTCTTTGAATGATATCTCTAAACATACCTTGTCAAAGTTTTGTTATTTGATCTCTTAGGCTCACTTTCTATGTCTTCTTCACTAATGGGGAATGATCCATCAAAATCATTTTTGTCATCATCATTTAATGCCAACTTATAGTGCAATGTCTCATCATTTTTTTATATTTACAATTTCACCAATATTCTTCAATCTCTTATTGTAGCACCTATATGCCTTACTTGTAGTTGAATAACCAAGAATATACTTTCATCGGATCTTGAGTCAAACTTACCCAAATTATCTTCATCTCTTTTAATGTAGCATCTACTTTTCCATAGTTCATAAGGTGTCTTAGTTTTATTCACTCTTATTTATCCTCTATTGAGAATGTAGACTTCAATATGAACAACTTCTTTCCAGTATACATTTGACAACTTATCTTGATTCAACATTGTCCTTGTCATTTCTTGAACTATTCTATTATTTCTTTCAACAACTCCATTTTGTTGAGGAGTCCTGTCAGAAGAGTATTGTCTCCTAATTCCATATTTTTCACAAAATTCTTCAATCTCATCAAAAGTAAATTCATCGCCTCTATCAGATCTTAAACACTTGACTATACGACCAATCTCATTTTCTACCAAAGATTATAACATTTTGAACTTCTCAAAAGTTTTAGATTTCTCTTTTAAGAAAGTAACCCATGACATCCTAGAAAATTCATCAATTAGCATCATAAAGTGCTTTTCACCTTGTAAGCTCTTTGTCCTCATTGGTTCACACAAATCTATATGAACTAGCCCAATAGATTTGTAGTGGAATACTCCTTTGTCTAAAATCTTTCTCCTTAATTTTCCTTCTTGAAATTCCTTGTAGAGAGTGCATGAGGGCTTTGCAATTTTAGGAATATCTCTTATTGCTTCTTTGAAACTAATCTTCACAAGATGATCAAAATTTATGTGACCCATCCTTCTATGCCAAAGCCATCTTTCATCTTTCTTTCCCAAGAGACATTTCTTTCTTTTGATCTCATTGAGATTGTCCACATTACTTTCTATCCTACTTTCTTCTACAACAAGCTTACCAGTACTATCTTGTCTGATCTCACATCCTTGTGCATTGAATGATAGATTTTAGCCCTTGTCACAGATCTGACTCACACTCAGTAAGTTATACTTTAGACCTTCAACATATAAGACATCATATGTCTTAGTTTCTCCACCATCAAGACTCAAAGTGCCTTTTCTAGATATCTTAGCAACAAAATTGTCACCAAGCCTTACTGATCCACCATTTTTTTTTTCATATGTATAATCTTGATTTTGTCTCCAATTATGTGGCTAGAACATCCACTATCAATGGTACATGAATTTTTCTCATTTTATGCATGGAATGTAGTTTGTGCAATCACTGATTTTTAAAATTTTGATCTTCATTCTTCTTTTTCCACACCTTCTTAGTCTCTTTCTGATGTTCAACAAAGATATTTGCTTTCCTATCTTGCTTATGATGATTCTCAAAAGTATTTCTACAATTTCTTTCAATGTGTCCAAAATGATTGCACATGTAACAAATGACATTAAAATCAAATAAAGGTGCAAATGTATTTGTGCTTACAAAATTATTCTTTATTGTAGGAAACCATCTACAGTCTATTGCTTTATGACCAAATTGATTGCAGGTATAACATTAACCAAAAAATGAATAATTGAACCTTATATTGTATGCTTTCCTTTCTAAAATTTTCTATTTTAATATCCTCTTCTATCGGACATGAATGAAAGCATATTCTTCCTTTTTGAGTTCTTCAATCTCCTTAGATTGTTCCACATTTGAACATCCGAAGAAAATTTCATCATAATCCTTTGTAGATGTCTTCATAATTTTCTCAGTAGTCTTTGTGCTTTGACTTTCATCAAATCCAATACCAATTTTCATGTGGGTTGACCTCTGACTGTTGATAATCTCATCCAAAATCTTTGTGCTCTTTTCAAATTTCATATTTTTGTTCCTCTGACAATTTGATTTCTCTAGATCCTTTCTCAAAGAAACCACTTCTACTTCAAGCCTTTCACAATTCATTTCCTTTGCTTTTAATTTTTCTATCAAGACTCTATTATTTTTCTTCTTTTATCTAAACTTTCAGATCTATAATCACATTTTATGATTCTTTTAACTTCATTTTTTAATTTTGATTTTCCTTTCTTTCTTTCATTAGATCATCTAAGGCAACTATAAGTTCTCCTTGTAGATCAAATTTTGCATCTCCATCATCTTTAGAATTTTATTTTTCTATATTACCATATAAAGTCTCCATTGCCATGAATATAGCATCATCTCTTTCACTTTCACTTTCAAAGGTTTAATGATCACATTCATCAAATGAATAGTTATCTTCCTTAGAGTAGAGGATTTTCTTATACTTTTTATAATTCTTCTTCTTATTCTTGGAGATTTTATAACTCTTTTGATAGGGCTTATACTCTTTTTGTTTATCACTAACTCCTCTGAAAAGACACTTAGAAGCAAAGTGACCTATTTTATCACAATTGAAACATTTAAAGGGTAACCTACCTTTGTAATTTTGTCAGAAACTTTCTTTAGATTCCTTACAAAATTTTCTTCTTTAGGATTTGGTTCATCATTGGATTTAGAATATTCACTTATCTTTGATGCTTTGAAGGGTACCTCTTTCTTTGGAGTTTTATCATTTACATTCCTCATCTCATATGTAGTGAGTATCCCACGTAGTTCATCCATAATTAGTGTTTAGATCTTTAGCTTCTTCAACAATAGAAATATTTGAATCAAATATTGTGGGAAGATATCTAAGTACCTTTTTTGCAATCATTGGCTCTTTCACTTCTTCACCAAGTCCTTTGATGGTATTGACAACCGTTGATCATGAAAGCTTGCGCTTCTCCTGAACAACCTTATGAGAAATTCAGTGAGTGGGGGACTAGCTTGCGCCTCACTGAATGACCTCCGATATTTTCATAGAAGTTGGTTTTTCTTTGTGTTTGGGGAAAAGGGGAAAGAGAAATGTAGAGAAAACAAAAGGTGGCAATGCGCCAAAGGTTTTACAACATTTCAAAGCCTAGCAACTTCTTACTTCTGATAAAATGGACACAAAATGCTACAAACCCTTCATTGTTGGAAATATAATGATCAAATAAGGCCCATAGAAGCACATAGCAGTCCTTCAGATCTCCCCATGGGAAGCACCCATTAAGGTCCGATAGAAATAAGAATCCCAATACTAAAAGGAATATTTTGGATCTTTACAGAATTGTCTTGTTCTCACAACATAATATGAAAGTTAACACAATCTCCACAAAAAGTGAAATATTATAATGAACATGATTCAACTTCTAAAAGATAGCATTGTTCAAAACATAAAAGACAATGGAATATAAGGCAATCACCAAGACTATATCAATATGACTTGACATTGAGCATTCATCACATATAGAATAGAGAAAAAAACATGTGATAAAGGCCATAGATGCACAATCTTAGAGATTTATCCCTACTATTACTTGTTCTTGCAATAAATAAAATAAATGAAAAGGTTAGATACCAATCTAAATATAGTCTTGACAATTTTAACATGCCATAGAGCAAAAAAAAGCTTTGTAAAAATCTTTCCTATTCCTCCCCTATTCTAATATTCTAACAGATAAAGAAAATTCTCTCCTTTGATGATGATGATCCAACCAATGTAACCTCCTTTTATAGAGCTAGAGAGATGAGCCAACACCGCAACCAATAGAGATGAACCCCCAACAGGTGTCCTCATATGATACTACGCAATCTGATCAAGGATCTGATTCAATCACAACAATCTTCGCTAGTAAAAATGAGCTACTTCATTAATGGTTCTAGATGCTACAAAATCTTTGCAAAGAAATGTTTTCAGAGAAGGATCATTACAGCTTGGAAAAAATATGATTTGATCTGTTGCGAGAAATAATGATGCCACCCCAAAAGACCAATCCTGAAGACATAAGACCCGTTGCATTTCTTGACAAACTCTGCCAAAGAAATGATACACCCGTAGGTGAAACAACCCGCCCAAAAAATGTGAGTGACGTGGCATATGTTGGCAGGTGATTTATGAGTCTGTGAGAGCAGCTTGGGGAAAATCCTTGCCATGCAACCACATGTCTCATTTCAGGCTCGAATGGAAAGCAATATAGGAAAAAGTCACGCAGCCAATACGTGGTGCATTGTGTGCCCTTTTGTAGGAGTAACTGTGGATTTAACCTTTGGGGTGCAATATCATCAAAATGCAAAGAAGTAAGAGCCAAAAAGGAAGACTACAATAATGATTCTTTCCCAATGGGAGGCAACTCATAGGGGGCCTTTGCTTGCAAAGGAATGAACCCAAATATAAAAGAAGGTTAGAGTTTGAAGAAAGCAACATGCTAGAATTCCCAATCTTCATTGGAAGGTGGAACAAGCACACGTAACGTCGAAGACCTCCTTGAAAGAAACCCCACCCAATTTTGATGAAGCAACTCCGATGTGGTAGTAAAGTTAGGACAAGAGAAGAAGTACCTTCTTAATTTCCTCGACTGAAGGTGATGAGCTTAGACCCTAGAGTGATGAGAAGTCCTGCTATTTGAGCCTGATGGCCTCTTTGATATGTTCTTCTATCAACGGAGAGAATAAGGTGGGAAATCTGAAATAGATTAGAACCTTGAGATCTTCCTTTATCTCACCGACCTTCTTAGTCAATGCTGACTGATAAGCCTTGCTTTTCAGGGTGACTAGGTTGCAGACAATGAATTCATTTTCTTTCCTTGTAGCTACCTTCTGGTTTGGGATTCTAGTGTCTCTTAAAGCTTCCTTGGTCGCTTTATACAATTTAGTGATCAAGTTTTTGGACTCTTCAGAATGGGGGGTGATTGTATGCAGAATTTGGTCAACCGTCGAGTTGACCTTTGTGTTCAATTCTTGTGCATCTATTAGGAAACTCAAGGCCAGTTTTAGGGACACCACTGCAATAATGATTCTTTCCCAATGGGAGGACAATAATTTCTAAAGTATTAGGAGGATCTCGAACCCTCGTGCCATGGCTAGTTCTTGCTAGAATTGGGATTCCTTATCCCTTATGCCTTCCTTTAATTGATTCATCTCCTGGAGGGAACTTGAAAGTTTTGACCTTAACTTTTCTACCTCCCCGTTGAGAGTCTGCATAATAGACTCGATGTCTTGCTTCTCTTGTCTCTCTTTCTATGCTTTTGCCAGGACCTTTTGAAGATTTTTTAGCTGCTTGAGATCGGGTATTAGCCAAATCTTTCCGCATATCATCCTTTTCTTTTCCCATCTCCCACAGCTCTTTTTGCAATTTTGCACATGTGTTGTTTTGTTGACCTGCCACATTGTCAAATTATTTCTGCTTCTGCTAATATTTCTTAATGACCTCTTGCATTTGTGTCCTCATATCTTCTGTTATTTTATGCTCAGCTTCAACCTCACATTCCAGTCTTTACACTTTGACATAAAGTCGATCCCTTTCATTCTAAGTCTCTTCAAGAGACTTAGCCGCTTCCCCTTGCCGATCCTACACTTTCCTCAAGCAGTATGTATCCATATCCTTTTCCCTGATCTTTGCTTGTAATTTTTCCACCGTGGCCTTCACATTCGCTAACTCTGCTTCATGCTTTTTCAATTTCTTATCCAATTTCTCATAGTCAGTGAACCACTTTTTGTGTTGCTTTGGCAAGGCCTATTTTTTGCATGGGAGAGATTTGATCAAGTTGAGACCCATATTTTGGATATCATAATCTTCATACTACATCTCTCCCTCTACTTTGGATACTTGCAGCCTCATAGCCAAGATAATTAGGGCATTCCACTCCCCATGAAAATAGGTTTCTAGCTTCGGGGTGGTTGGATTTTCCCTGGCCTTTGCCCGCAACCTTTGTTTTATTTCTTGTCAGGCCTGCTTGGTTAATTCCATCTGGGTCTAGAGGTTCTATGGAGACTCAATAATTTGTGTAGTAACATACACCTATGGGGAGGCCATAGAGGGTAACAACGGGGGTGATTTTGATCAACTGAGTTTGCAAGGAAGAAAAAGGAAGTGCTATTGGTGAAAAGATCAAGATGCCATGTATGACTTGAGAAGGAAAAGGGGTGCTCATTGGGGTAAAAGGGCTAGTGGGCAAAAAAAGAGGCACATGCCTAGAATTAGGTAAAGGTGATGAGACCTATGGCATGGGAATTTCTATGTTTACTACTTGTGCCTCAGATAAAGTGATCAAAATGTCAATTGCGGCTGAGGTGGAAGATGCACGTACAGTGCATGGGGTCTTCATATAAGGCTCGCTATCAAATATAGCCAGGGGCATGCTAAGGATGAGCATATCAGAATCTACAGATGGAGGATTTTGTTTTGCAGGTGAAGGGACAATGGGTATCAATGATGCAGTAGAAGAAAGAATAGTAGGTGCAAAACTTACTTTGCCTATCAGGGCTGAAGATGCGAAGTCCACTTCTTCTTCTCCTTTGTTCGAGGAGCCTATCCTGCCCAAGTCTTGGATTATCCTTTCCTTTGCAAGGGGTGTGTTGGTTGCTTCAGATTCTCTGACAACTGACCCTGACAAACCTTGGGCCTTTTGAACTATGGAATACCTTTTGGATGACCATCGGGTCCACTTACCCTTTTTCAGAATGCTAGCAAAAGATGAGATCTTTGAATCCTTGTGTTGCAATGCCTTTTCCTTCCCCTTTCTCGCTTTAGATGCTTGAGGTGATGGATTAGAAACTGGTGCATGCTCCTGTTCATCCCCCCTATTGGATCCTAGATCAATATCAAATCCGGCCTCCACATCATAAATCTCATCAAAGCACTCGTTTGTTGCTCTAACAACTATGTATAAGGGACCTAGCTGCTTGATCTCCTGTTGGTACCTCCAGAAATCAGTCATTTTTCTTTTTGACCACCCCATATTTTTCAACTGTCTTGAGGGATTTTTCCATCTGAACACTTTGTTAGAATTATGCTACTCTTGGGTAGAAAGCGAGCCATGAGGGTCATACAAATGGTATGAAAGCTAGGTCAATATAGACCTATGCCCTCTCTTCAATTGGGTTTTTCCTTTCCTCCCAATATGGCCGCTTTTCATGCTTGAATGACAAATGCCCAACTGGATTGTATTTCCATCTATCATAAATGAGAACTAGGTCGAGGTAGGCTAACTTTTTGGTTAACACATCCTGCTCCTCCCTCCTTACGAGCGTTACCTGGCTTTTGGTGATAGTGAGTGGAATTGTGTGGATCACCTTCTTGTGCATCTTGGCACCATAAGCATTGTCTGTGATTGTTTCCTGACAACATGCCTCCAGGTCGAGTGTCTTGTTTGTAGCAAACTTTGGAAATCTGAAGCGACCCTCATTAAAACCATGACATCTAATAAAATTAAAATCAACCCCCATAAAATAATCTATCGAGGTTTGGTGATTTTTCATCCATTCTAAACCTTCAGGAGAAAACCTTTGTTGAGACTGTTGAGATAAATCCAAAAGCATGGGTTGCAAAAAAAAGTAAAAAAATGAATAATAATCCCATGTGCTGAAAAGCACATGGGTCCAAGCTAAAACTGGCTTATATAACCTTGATGCATCAAAAATACCAAGTGGAAAATGACTATTGAAGAATTCAGGATTTTGATGAAAAATCAAGTGCACCATAAAAGAGGAATACCTAAAACTGAAAGCATGGTTATATCCTCTTAATTACTTAAGCATTCTTTATACGATTGCTTTAGTGAGGTCAAATCATTTTTGGTTCTTTTCCTTCCTCAGCATGAAGGCCAGACCCATCTGGTATTTGAGAACCTCATCATCCCTTTTATGGCCATATATGAAGGCTAGCATTGAAAAGATGGCCTGTAAGACTAAATGGAATTGTCTATCTGACAAAGGGAAGATGATTCCTCCATTTGTATTAATTAAGCAGGAGTTGGCTTCAAAAAACATATATTCACATAGGCAAGCTAGCTGGTGTTGATGAATGTGACAAACACATGGCGATAGGTCATATATACAATCATTAATTCCCAGCACCTGAATTAATTCCACAAAGCCTTGAAAAATATCCTTTGTTTGATTTACCCTTTAATCCTTACCGCCAACTTACAATTTTTGTGGCCATTCGACATGAAGAGACTTTCCATTTGCAAGCTTTTCTGACTCACATTTTTCTATAAATAACATACCTGTCTTGTGAGAATAGTCATTAAGTTTGTGTTAAGTTGGTGAGTTTCTTCCACTGTGCTTTTTCCTTTTGAGTCTGGTAAATTGCTACATCATGAGTAGTCTAGGTACTCCAATTCAGCTTTGGAGTCAAAAGCTACAAGGCTCCTTTGTCGAGGAGATTAGGAATGATAGGCTCAAATGCTTGCTGTGGACGAAGAACTGCCTGATCATCATGGTGTTCAAATGGGTCCTAGGGAGGGATTATGTGAAGGATGAAAACTAGCCCCGTTGCAACACCAATATTATCTCCCAGTTTGTGGCCTCATTGTTGGATTTGAACGTTGACAAACCGTGAATAGTTGTTCTCTATTGGGCGATGTTCCATCTGTCGTACCTAGAAGGGTTGGATGAAATTGTTCAGGTGGTTGTCTCCGGTGTTGGTATCCTATCGAAAATGGACATTTGTAGGCATGTAGACAATGTGAAGGTGGTGCCTTGGCTGCCCTTCCTTATTGATTTCTGGAAAATGGATCTTGAGTGCCACTTCCAATGATCCTGACCTGCGGCCACCTTTCTCCTGAAGATGAAAAATGTGGAGCCCATTTATGGTGTCGAATGGATTACCGCCTTCGAGAGCCTGGTCTACAACCTTCGCATGGAGGAATGAAGCCTATACAGTGTTTGTGAGCCCATGTGATGAAGACCCTATTTCCATTTGCTCGTGAACTCTAAAAAATGCTATCTTTTTTTACTATCACTAGTCTAGGGGCTAAATTTCTCATGCTTTCTTGTATCGCCTCCCATTTTGGCTTTGTAATGATGAATTCCTTTTTGGCCTTTTGAAAGGGGAAGATTTTCAAGCTTCACCTTGATCTTAATGCTTGAAATCCATAATATATGTAAATGATTTCTCATGAATATAATATAGTATTTTCTGTTTCTGCTCATGGCTCATTCACAAAACGCTTATTAACAAAAATTTACATATGGTACATAAGGTAAATTTTAATGAGCTATGCATATTTAATTGAATAGTTTTAGATGAATACCATTTACTAGTATATCCAAAATATTGTTGTTCATGTCTTCAAGCTCATACACATTGATTTCTTTGCATTTGTGAATGCGGAAGGGACCCTTCCATAGTGAATTAAATTTTTCATGCCTCCCTAGTTTTGTAGCTTGTTCGCCAAATTTTAGCACAAGACTCCCTTGCCTAAAACTTGGGTCAAAGGCCTTCTTGTCAAACCATCATTTAACCACCTATTGGTATTTAATCATGGCATTAAATGTCTTTTCTATTTTTCCTCAAGGATTAATAACTCAGCCTGCCTCACTTCCATCCCACTGTCTTCCTCGACTTCCAAGGACTTTAGCAATTGCAGCACCAAGATCTCCATCGAAATGAGTAGTACTAGTTCCTTTCTGTACACCAACTCATAGGGGGAGGTTTTTAAAATTTGTTTGGGAATAATGTAGTCTTCCCACAAGGCTACTCACAGATGTCTATGCCATTCTTTTTGGTGCTCTAACCCAATATGCTTTATCAATTTGATTAGGTTCTTGTTAGTGGATTCTGCTAGCCCATTTCCTTGCGTGTAATAGCTAAACAAAGTCTTGAGGTAGACTCCATGCTTAAGGAAGAAGTATGAAATCCCAGAGCCTACAAAGGCTCATGTATTATCCAAGATGATGGTCTTTGGTAAACTAAATCTTTCCACTAGTTCCTCAAGAAAATTGACAATGTCAACTTTTGTAGCATTCTTTAGAGGAATTGCCTCCACCCATCTTGTGAAATAATCAGTGGTTGTGAGTATCTATTTGTGCTCCATGTTGGAAATGGGATTTATCATCCCAATAAAATATAACCCCCACTATGCGAAGGTTTCTTCGATCACGATTGGGCTCAACGACATGGCGAAGTTCTTCTACTTACTAACAAAATATTGGCACTAGGTGAATTTTAGGTGAATTTTTTCACTAGATGGTAAGCTTTGAAGAACATTGTAGGCTAGTAGTATCCTTCCCACGTGATTTTTAAGGCAATGTTCTTGGCGAAGAAGTGTTTGCCTTCCAGGCTGTTATGGATTTCGTTCAAAATTCTTTCAGCCTATGGCTCGTCCACACAACGAAGGAGGATTGCATCATAATTTCTTTTAAATAGAACTCCTTTGAACAATACATATCCAACACCCTGAAGCCGATAATATATTCATTTTTGTGGCACGATATCGAGTGGGTATTGAACAGTCTACATGAGTCTCATCCGATCAGCCACCCATGACTCATCAAACTCTAATTGATTTGCATAGACTTGGTCGGTCTCTTCTCCTGCCTGGGGGTTGAGTTCTTACACGAGATATTCACATAGGCCTCTTCCTTAGACTAACTTTGTTAGTTAGATGTACACATCATACTCCAGGATCTTAGTGATCTAGTTGGCCCTCTTTTCGATTATCTCATCCTCTATGATGTATTCCCTAATGCTAGGATGAGCAACAAGGACCGTAATTTTACTGGATGAAACCAAATGTTAGAAATTTTTGAGGCTTTTGACAATGGAAAAGTCCTACTTCTCAATGAAATTATATTTTTTTTTGTACCCCTTGAGAGTCCTAGAGTGGAAATAAATGGGATGCTCTCCGCCTCTATCTTTGTCCTTTTGCGTGAGCATAGAGGCTATGTTGTGCTGGCCACTGCAAACATACAGTAGGAAGTCTTTGGAAAAGTTTGTGTTAGCTAACACCAAATCTATAGAGATGGATACCTTAATTTTTTTGAAGGAAAGCATGCCTTCCTGGGTCCATTTGAATGCTAAGCCCTTCTTTAACATCAATTTGATATGTCTTGCAATACCTATGAAATATGAAATGAATCGGCTGATGAAGTTAACCTTCCCTAGGAAGGATTGTAACCCTTTCTGGTTAACAGGTAGCGGTAGTTATATTATAAACTTCACTCTTTTGGGATCTATGGCTATTCCTTCTTTAGATACCATGAAGCCAAGAAACTTGTCTTGCAGGACTTCGAATACACATTTCTTGGGATTTAAAGAAATACCAAAATTTTGGCACTTCTAGAAAATCATTTACAAATGATCAAAATGATCATCTTTTTATTTTGAAAATATAGTCAAGTCATCCATATAGATTAGGATGATCTTGTTGACCATTCCTTTAAAAGCGATATCCATCTCACGCTAAAGAGTGGCACCAACATTAGAGAAGCCAAAGGGTATTTTTGCATACATGAATGTCCCCCACTTAGTGGTGAATGTCATTTTGTGTTGATTCTCCTCCTTCACGTAGACTTGGTTATAGCCCAAAAATCCATCAAGTACTGAGAACATTTCTGACCCAGCTATAGTCTATAAGATCTGCTCCATGGAGGGCAAAGGGTAATGGTCTTTTAATGAGGATTTATTTAAGTCCCAAAAGTCCATGTAGATTCGTATGTCACAATTATTTTTTTGGACTAGGACCATATTGGACACCGAAGTTGAGTGCTTAATTAGGTATATAATCTTTTATTCGATCAACTTTGTAAGCTCCTATACCATTAATGCTTCCACCTTAGAGTTAACTGGTCTTTTCTTTTGTTGGATGGGTTTGGAACCCTCATCTAAGTTGATAATATGTAGGATAATTCTAGGATCATATCCCTTGGGATCATCGTAGGTCTAGGCCACAACCTCATTGTACTTAATGCACAAGTCTCTCAACCTCTCCTTGTCTGCTTGTGACACACTCCTCTTGAACTTTAGCTTCCTGCCCCCACCAATGTTGAGGTCTTCATAGTCCTCTTTGTCAGCCATGAATCTTCACTTAAAATTATCACATTCTCACAGTCAAAGAGATTCTTGAGAGTAATTAAGCCTCACGGGAGCTCATTGCCTTTTAATTGGATCACTTGTTCCTTAGCAACCCCTTTCGATTTGGGTTGTGGTTGATCAGAAAACTCCCCCACCTATCATAAATAGGTAGCAATCTAAACATCATCCTCAAAGACCTACCAGTTCTGGTCATTGTCGAGTATAGACAGTCGAATGATGATACGCACTGCATGTTGGCTCTCACCTAATCTGAGAGTCAACTCAAATTGCAAGCAGATAGAGACCATCTGGTCCACACCAAAGTTTTGAGATCGTGGGTAACCTGTATGTTTAAAGCTTTGAACCCTTCAATTAGGTCTCATATCTTGTGCTAGTAGGACCTCATCCTTACATTTTTGGTGGCCACTTGTCCCTGGATTTGGCTTATGACCAACTCCAAATCTTTGAATACCTGTATTCTTTTTACACCCATCTGCTCTGCTAGACTTAGTCCATGAACCAATCCTTCATATTCTACATCGTTGTTGGAACACAAGAACTAGAAGTGGAATGCTTTGAGGGTCTCTAACCCTGTTCGAGATACAAGTCAGATGATGGCTCAAGAACCAGCCTTGCACTTGGCATAGTCATAATGCAGTATCCATAAGTTGTTGTCACTCAGTTCACTTAGTTTCTCTTTCTCTGTTACTAGTTTCGGGAGGGCTTGGTCCTCGTCAAAGATCACATAAGTGCCTAGGCCAGTAACATGGAAATTCTTGAAAGTGTCAGAATCGGTGAATTGATTAAGCAAGACCTCTTCTTCGGGGGAACGATTACTAGTTGCCTCCTCTTCCTCCAACATTTCAATGCAATACATCTCTCTTTTAGAAAAGGAGGTATGTGTTGGTTTAAAACTCAACACTACAGCTTCTGCTATGTGTTCAAAATGCAAAGACTCAGACAATATCTTCATCTTTGCTCTATGCTTTGTTCATAATATTGAGTGAGACCAATCAAGTGCCAGGTATCTGCCAAGCTTTGCCATAAAATCCCTCAATAGGCACATTCCGAAGATGGGGGAATATCGATTATGACCACTTCTTGCATGATGGTTTGAATTGGATAAGAAAATAAGGTCAAAGCGAGGTCCTTAATGTGACTGAGGGGCTCATATTCCAACTTTAGAGCATCAACCACTTGTTTGGGCATGACCATAGTGCTAGCCCCTAAATCAATCATATTATTGTGCAAAAGTGTATCTCCTACGATAAGTGTCAAGAAGAAGGGAGTGGGATTTGGTTTACTTACCTCTTTTATGTTTTTGTTTCTCGTTGTATTCATGTATGTTGTAGCTCTCGAGGATTGGGGGTCTGACTTAGTCCTTTTACCTTTATCTTGACTGTGCGACGAAGATGTATCCATCTACGAAATCTACTCTTCATTTTCCAATGCCTCTTGTAGGAAGGTATTCTACTCTGGTATTGACAGGATGTCCCACAAGGATATGTTGGTGAGCACCTTCTTTAATTGCTCCACCACATTAAGTGTTCTGATTAGCAGGACCTTTAGTTTAAATGGGGGTGCTTACTTTGCCTTAGGAAAAGGTCAATTTGTTGTTGGCGGGATTAGTACTTTATTGATGTCCTTTGATAGAAATGGTTGAGCTTGTGATTGCTAAGTTGGTTGTATCTGTGAAGGTTGTTGTAATTGTTGTTGTGGTTGTGGTCATTGTGGATGTGGTACATATTCCCCAATAAGTATTCTTTTTGATCTAGTATTGTAATCTGACTATACTTGCGGGGCATTGGTTGTTGAAACATTATTTGTGAACACTAAATCTTCCTCCTCCATCCAAGAAAAAATCACTTGGTCAGGGGAGATGTCCAATTCCTATTTCGAAGACATACCTAGTGTCTGCACACTAAACCAGACATTTTCCATTCTAGGAGACTGATGGTCTTTTGCATTCAAAAATACACCCAGGCTTCTCTATTCTGCTACCCTCTACTGAAGATTTCCTCTTGGACAGTTTCAGGGCATGTGATTATCATTACATGGGAAGCACCATGCATTCTCATCTTTTTCCAAATTGTTCTGACTTGGGACGAAGTCCTTGTGCAGGCTATTCTTGACGATATGGAGTGGTGTGGTGACCAGGACTATCTGGCTTGTAGATGCATGTTGCTAATTACCCCCTCTTGGAGCTCCTTGGTATGTGTTATGCTAGTAAGGTGGCATCCCTCCTTGATAATTTTGCACAAGGGGCATTAGGGGTGTTTCCTGCTAACGGTGAATAATAACTAGCTCATTTATGAAGGTTATCATAAGATTCTTCATGTTGTTGACATTTGCTACCAACGAAGAGGATCCTGATGTGCTTGGTTGTGAATTTTGGTACATGTACATTGAGGGTGGTGGTGTGGTTGATGTGCTGGGGAGCAAAGTAGAGGTGTTGGGGGTTACCTCTTCCTAAATTCTGCTAGATATTTTTACAAACATGGGCATCAACAGTCATGGTGGAAGCTTCCCTACGTCTATTAGACTATTCTTTGCTCGCACAACCAGATCATATGCATCGGGCAAGGTATCACCTCCCAACAACTGTACCATGACCACAATATCTGAATTGAAAGCCTTCAAATAGAACATGAATGCCATAGCTACCACGAGAATCCTCTGGAAAGTCTTATGGAACCTAGTGTTGAAGTCGATCATGGCCTCTTGCGGGGCTCTCTTGATTGTGATCAGTTGTTGTAACAAATATGAGCGGTCTCCTTCTCTGAGAAGCAGTGAAAGAATTTATCTCCAAGCTCATCCCAAGAGTGGATGGAATTGGAGACCAGGGATCTATACCAGTCTTGAGCCTTCCCTTTGAAAGATGCAACTAACAATTTGAGGGCCACATTTTTCTCCACAATGTTATGGACCCTACAAACCTCCGCTATGTCCTGGAGATGCTTGAAAGGAGTGTTAAAATCCTCCCCAGTGAACTTTAGAATTACTTTGAGGGAATTGGTTGGTATGGTGGGCCACACATCTAGAGGTGTAGGGGGAACTAGTGGTCTGTCACTATCCCAACTTACAAAATTTCTAGGAGCATGGGGACCTTGGAGAGCCATCGAGAAAAGACTCCTATGAACCGGGTAGACATGTATTTTGATTTGAAAGGTTTAGCCACCTGGAGGGCTAGATAAGGCTCTAGACTCCGGGCTAACACCTATTACTCTATTGCTTCTCACGGGTGATACAAAACCTATGAATCATCTTCTCCTAGGGGCCGAAGCAGGCAACTAAGAATACTAGAAATTTTCTCTAGAGGATGCTCTGGTTTGGACTCTATGCATGAGATTACTGGCTTCTCATGTTATTCTGATTTAGAAAATGCCTCTACAAGGCTAACTATTAGACACTGTGAAAAAACTCGGGTCCCACTAGGCATGCCAGAAAAAGAACTATTGATCATGAAATCTTGCACTTCTCCTGAATAGCCTTATGGTAAATTTAGTGAGTGGGGGACTATCTCTCACCTCACTGAATGACCTTCGGGATTTTTATTGAAGTCGACTCTTCTTTGTGTTTGGGGAAAAGGGGAAAGAGAAATGCAGAGAAATCAAAAGGTGGCAATGTGCCAAAGGTTTTACAACATTTCAAAGCCTATCAGCTTCTCACTTATGATAAAATGGACACAAAATGCTAAAAAACCTTCATTTTTGGAAAGAGAATGATCAGCTAAGGCCCATAGAAGCACATACCAATCATTCAAATATCCCCATAGGAAGCACCCATTAAGGTTTGACATAAATAAGAAGCCCAATACTAAAAGGAATATTTTGGATCTTTATAGATCCGTCTTGTTCTCACAACATAATATTAAAGTTAGCACAATCTCCATAGAAAATGAAAGAGTATAATGAAAATGATTCAACTTCTGAAAGATAGCATTGTTCAAAACATTAAGTGTAAAGAGCTACCCTATTTTGTGCTTAACAAGCTATGTATCAATTTTTTTTTTAATCAACCAATGCATTGATGTGGTTTTTTTTTCAAGCACTTGGCAGTTTCTTTCATTTATTACATAATTAATTTGTTTACATAGAGTAATAGCATTCCTTGTGTCATGTTTCTTCACAATGCATTTCACTCTCATTTAGTTTCCAAATACAACTACAGGTATGTAAGAAAAGTTTAGAACAATACATAAATAACAAATATTTCCCAATGTGACAAGAATGTTTACAAGCAACGTTGAACTCGACTATTTGACTATTAAATCCAAAAAATTGCATAAATAGTTATAAAAATGAAGCTTGCTGACATGTTATAAAATAATAGATAATTTCTTTGAAGACTTCAAGTCTTGCTCAAGTAGCTAGAATCCAACAATCTTGATAGATGACCTCGGTACCAACAAATGAATTTCCTGACAAGTAACTCTTGTCAACCAACAATTTTGAACAACACTCCCTAAATTTATTGGATATGGTTATGAAATAATTGAACTATTCAGAACATATAGAGGCCTTTAGGATGTCCCACAATTTAATGTCCAAATTTTATACACCTCTTTTTGAAGAATAATATTGCATACACCTTGATTCCGTCTGAGACAAACTCACGTCATGTTATGATTGAATAGTTAATTTTGGTCTCCTTAAGAATTAAAAACCCTTTCAATACACTGTGATTCCCATGATGATGCTATAGCCCCATGAGAGTATGATGTGTTACATATGCAAGTTGTGGTTAAGGCCAATCTTTTAATATTGCAAGACTAAATGATTTAATATATTTAATATATTCAAATCTTTTAATCGCCCACTACAAAGTCTAATAGTTCATATTCGAATTAAGACAAGTAGCTCCTGATTAAAAATAATAAAATCCTATGATTCTTAATAAAATCACCCTTCCTGTTGATTACACATCATTATTGAAGACTCAATATATTAAGCGATGTTGGAAAGATTGAAACAACACATATCATAATAGATGGTGTTAAATGAAGAAATGTCATAATCTCCTAATTTCATCGGCTTCCTTTAATAATCTTGGACAATTGCTAAAGAGAACAGGGGCATCTTGTCTACCACTGCTTATATTTACTTTATGTAGCATTATGGGACCATCGGTAAATTAAAGAGTGACTCAACTATATCAAATTAATATTGATTTTCATCAACTATGTAGGAGTTAAGATTCCCACAACTCTTCCATATATTTTATTGTGACCTTTTGACTTATCTGAGAACTCTTCCTATCACATCGCATAAGTCATATCTCCCCAACGTTTCTTTTCTAAACCTCACAAATGGGCGCTAAGTTTGGATTGTCATCTCTCTTGATTTCCATTATCGCATCTCCAGCAAGGCGTCACTTAATATTTGAAGCTACAACTATTTTTTCTAAAGGAATTGTGACTCTATCGAATATTGAGGATTCTACTTAAGTCTAATAATGCTAATGCTCTTCAAAGGAACTCCATTCGGTCATCAAGTTACTTTAAAACCAACATCTCAATATGCTACAGTTACTTAGAAGACTTCATCTGATTGACACTGCTCCTAACTTTCCACCCAAAGCCAACAACTTCAATTGCTTGACAATTACTATCCTCAATAATCTCTGTGATTGTAAAATAAAGTGACTGACACCTAGCTATTAGTTTCAAGAAAGGATAGGATATCCCAAGAATGACTTCCTTGAACTATTCATATCCCATGTCCCTTTCCAAATTGACTTGGAACATATGATGTGCAACAATAAGCTAAAAAGAAAGGAAGTTAAAATTTAATTAAATAAAGTTTGTCCACCTCAATTTGCAAACCTGAAGTCTTGTAACCCAACTTTGGAAATTCATCGAATCTTGAAAATTGATCTTCTTTGCAAACACTCCCAATAATGAACTGATAGAACAACTTATCCCGTACTAACATTCTGAAATGTCTTCAATAAAGCTTCACAACTTCATTACTTTCACCAATTTAAGCACTAGCACAAGCCCTGAAATAGGACTGTCAGCCACCACCCAGGGTGTTTCTTCCAACACTGAAGATGATATTCTCTATGAGAAGGATTTCGTCCTCACAAAGTTCTGGATGAACTCTAGCCAAATACCTATTTCACAAAACCAAATCCAACCTACAACAATAAGCTTCCAACAATCTTTTATTCACTCTACACTGTAACTCCTCCCGACTCTTTGAATTCCCCTTTTTCCTATTTCACTTTTAATTTAATTCTTTTTGAGAAATCATAAAAGTAACTTAGTTAATTAATTTAATTTTTCCCACTTAAGTTACTTTTTCTTTATTTAAATAATTAATTTAAGTTGTCTTTTAAATTTAGCCTTTTTGACAACATTGAATTAATTTTTTAACCACAATGACGACTTATAAAATTTGGGGACATTATAGTCCGCCCTTCTCAAATATTGTTTTTCCTCAAGCAATGTTAGCACAACCATGAAACCACCTGAACTAGGTATGATTCCAAGATCCCAAACCAATCCCTAAAAGTAGCCACCAAGCTACTGCTGTGCTACTTTGGTAAAAACATTCATCTCATCATCATCAATCTGAATTCACCCCTCATGTGGCCCTACAAAAGAACCAACCTGTCCCCAAACTAAATTCCCTTTAAAAAATAAAATTTGCATCACGAGAATTCACCTGCCAAGACACCTCAATAAAATTCATAGCTGCAATCCCACTGCAAAAAATGATATTGGGAGAAAAAGCAAACACTCAGATCAACAAGAAGGGACAGTCTCTCACAACAATCAACATGAAGTTCCCAAACTGATGAGGATAGATTTCTGATAAACCGTTGATTGGTCTAGAGACAATATAATCAATTCTGAAACCAATTGATAGCATTTCAAAAACATTCAATTTCCAAATGTCAAAATAACATCCATGAGCACTCCAAGTTACCATAAAATTGAAAACATCAATGGAACATCTAAAAAAATATAAACTAGAAACTTGGAAGAGTTGTCATAAACAACACTCAACAATGTGGAAACAAGAAACAATTGAATCATATCAGAAAATTCTTCTATATTTTGCTACCACAAAATCTGCAAATACTGAAAATTGACCTGCTTACTAGACAAATATGTTAAAATTAGATTTTCAATGTTAGAACAACAGTTGTAATAAAGGAAACTTCTTGTATGAAAAGGTTTTGTGAGCCAAAATTTGTTTGAAGAAGCTTCTCCAATGATAGGGTTATCATCTTCATTAAACTCCCATTGATATATGAACCCCTTATTGACTGCATATTTTACCCAAACCATTATGTGTTGACGGATTAAGCAATGAACAATACCTAAAAGTTTGATTTTTTTCCTAAAACCCATTTCATCAACCCATTCTTCAGTTTTACTTGGATCCCATGTCTTGTGTTCGTCATCGACCATATTGGTAGAATTATAATTGTTTTCATTTTCTATCATAAAAAGTGGGTTATCAAAAGTTGAATCTGCATCTCACTCAAAAAGAGGATTGTCAATAAATTGAAAAGAGTTTATATTCACTTGATCCAATTGATCATCTTGCAGTTCCAACTTTGTTTTTGTCAATTTGAAAGGTTTCTCTAAATCATCTTCAATATAAAAGCCATCAAACTCATCTATTGTTTGCTTGATTTGGCCCACACATTTCCCAATTTATAGTTCTTCAATCTGTTTTGCAACAGCTAACTAAAAATTTACTTCTTGAAGAGACATTTGAATACTCTCCAAACAATCCTTAGTAGATGTAATCTCAAAGGTAAGCTTATCTACTTCATGTACCTTTTCATTCAAAGCAACAAAACTATTTTATGCAAGTCTCTATCTAAAAGTAAACTTAAGAAATCAGTTTTCAAAGTTCTTAAGTTCTCTTTGATTACCTGTAAGTCTACAAGAGTAGTTCCTCCTTTAATACTTTTTTTCCTATTCTCAATTTGGGCCTTCCAAAAGAGATCTTCAATGATATTATGTGTATGATCAAAACAAGATAAAGTTGCAACAATCGAATCTTTAGTAACTCTCACCTATTTCTTCAACTCACATGACTCATTGGGAAAATGTTCATCCTCAACTTCATATATTATTATTTCTGATTTGTCTTCACTATCACAACTCTCAACATTAGCAACCTTTATCATATCCTCATTGCACAATTCATTTTCTAAATTTTGTGCAACACTAAACTCAGAAGGATTTTCTTCCATGGTTATGATTTATTTTTCATCCACTTGCTCCTCATTAACCATGTAAGGTTTCAACTTTGCCTCGCATTGCTCCAACACATGTTTGGCCAAGTCACAAGAAGCTGAAAATGTGCCCCGTTCTTGCTTCATAACAGCCAATAATAAAGTTATGATAGGCTGAAAAATAACATCACTTTCATTGATAGTTTGAACTATAATAGTATTCACAACTATAATAATATCGTCACTATGATTTTCATTGATTGTAGCAAAGAAATGGTGAAACCTGTTATGGATCAAATCATGGAATTCAAAAATCTAGAATAAGGTTACTCAATCTGATATTTGCAAAGGTTTTGAGTATCACAACCCTTCTAGGAAAGTGAAGACTTTTGACATCATTAACTCTTTCATTGTGGCATCATTATAGAGAAATTTAGGTGCCAATATCCTTAATACCTCACTCAAATAGACAGTAACTAAAATTCTTACCTCATCATCTGTATGTCTCAACCACCTGTGCTGACCCAAAGAAGTCACTATTGGAGCAAGAATTATCTACCATAAATATAAGGGTGACTACTCAACAAGGTCAAATACTCTTCTATTCTTTCCAATGTGTCCAAAAAACCATTCCGTGACTGACATAAGCTACTGAGCTTACTACCTGATTCAGAGTAATGTGGCCAACCCTTTTCTCTCTTCAGTTGCCATGTTACCAACTGAAATTTAAAACTCTGAACTACCCAATAGGATGACATGAGTTTTCTGAGCTCTGATACCAATGTAAAGAGCTACCCTATTATGTTCTTAACAAGTTATGTATCATTTTTTTTAATCAACCGATGCATTGATTGTGGTTTTTTTTATAACACTTGGAAGTCTCTTTCATTTATTACATAATTAATTTGTTTACATAGAGTGACAATATTCCTTGTGTCATGTTTCTTCACAATGCATTTCTCTCTCATTCAGTTTCCAAATACAACTACAAGTATGTAACAAAAGTTTGGAACAATACAAAAATAACAAAGATTTCCCAATGTGACAAGAATGTTTACAAGAAATGTTGAACTCAACAATTTGACTATTAAATCCAAAAAATTGCATTCACAATTATAAAAATGAAGCTTGCTAACTTGTTATAAAGAAACATAGAATTTCTTTGAAGACTTCAAGTCTTGCTCAAGTAGCTAGACTCCAACAATCTTGATAGATGACCTCGGTACCAGCAAATGAATTTCCTGACAAGTAACTCTTTTCGACCAACAATTCTGAACAACAACACTTCCTGAATTTCTTGGCTATGGTTATGGAATAATCAAACTATTTCGAACATACAAAGGCCTTTAGGATGTCCCACAATTTAGTACCCAGATTTTATACGAATCTTTCTGACGAATAATATTGCATACACCTTGATTCTGTTTGAGACAAACTCATGTCCTGTTATGAATGAATAGTTAATTTTGGTCTCCTTAAGAATTAAAAAATCTTTCAATACATTGCAATTCCCATGATGATATTACAACCACATGAGAGTATGATGCATTACATAGCCTGATACCATCACAAACAAGGAATTCCATACACAAAATATTGCAAGCTCTAGTTAAGGCCAATATTTTAATATTGCAAGACCGAATGATTTAATTATTTAATATATTCAAATATTTTAATTGCCCGCTACAAATTCTGATGGTTCATATTTGAATTAAGACAAGTAAATCCTGATTAAAAATAATAAACTCCCACGATTCTTAATAAAATCACCCTTCCTGCTGACTACATGTCATTACTGAAGACTTGATATATTAAGCATTGTTGGAAAGATTGAAATGACACATATCATAACAGATAGTGTTAAGTGAAGAAATTTCATAATCTCCTAATTTCATCGGCTTCCTTCAATAATCTTGGACCATCGCTAAAGAGAATTTAGGGGCGTCTTGTCTACCACTGCTTATATTTAATTTTTGTAGCATTCAAGGACCATCAGTAAATTAAAGAGAAACTCAAATATATCAAAGTAATATTGATTTTCATCGGCTATATAGGAGTTAAGATTCCCATGACTCTTCCATATATTTTATTGTGACCTTTTTGACTTATTTGAGAACTCTTCCCATCATACTCACATCGCATAAGTAGAAACCAACCCACAAGAATTGAAACCTTAAAGGGAGACACCAATCCCCTTAAATTCTAATTTATAGGCACTAGACAATAAGAGACACCAATCCCCTATGATTGAGCTACAACACAGTCACTAAGTGACAACTTAGATTAAGAGGCTTCAACCTCACATTACAAAAGGAAATATAGATCTTCTTTCACATAGCCTACTTTGCATTAATAGGTGAACACATCCTTTTATGATATCTCAAATTCTCTCAACATCCTTGACTTCTCTTTTCTACTTGCACATCATTTTACATATACATTTCGTATGCAACCACACACTCCTTGATTCACAAGTCACACTCATTTTTTCATTAAAATGATTTACAATATATATCGATTCCAACATGTTAACAACATATAAATGTCACCCTAGAACCCTTTAAAACCATATGCAAATATCCATGTCATCCAAAGATAAACCTTAATTCAAAATGGTATGAAATGTGTAGATGGCTCAATCCCAAATCAAATATGTTACCACTAGTGTAAGATGATGTCATGTGTTTCCTTTCATGGTCTTAAAATGGCCCTATTTTATCTTCACACACTTCCTCCAGTTGGCACACACTTCCCTTTACTAGCACAAACACTTAGACATTGTACAAAGTAAACCAACAAACACAGACTTCACTCAGTCACTTCTATCTTGCAATATTGTAACCCAAATCTACTAAAACTATAGATTAAGATACTTCATGTGTAGGATTAAGTTCCAAAATGCAGTCCATAAATGTTAACAGTGGTACCAAAAACTATGATAGTCCAATATAGTGCATATTCTTGCTCTATGCAACAAACCTTAGAACACTATTATAAACACTCCTAGACTTTCGCAAGAGTAGTAGACATACAAGAATCACTAATCCCATATGAACCCAGAATTCCCATGTTTCCCTTTTTCAATAATGATAGCGTTAACATTTTGCAACATTTGTAATTGACACAAATGATACACCTCTTTCATAAATATATGACATCAATGAAAATCAACAACATTTTGACATCAATGAGAATACTATGTTCAACATAAAGATGTGCCTTATAACATGATATGGAAAACCATGATGCCCCTATGAAAATATAGTGCAAAGACCATGATAGATATAAACAAAGAGAACACACAAAAGCAACAAGTAGACTTGCACAAAAATTAAAAACAAATTGAGATTGTGCCCCTAGTCAAGCTAAAAATTGATTGATTAATTGAGGGATTATTAATGATGAGGATATCAATGTTAATAATAAGAAAAATTCATATCCCAAGGATTGTATTATTAATGATAATAACTGAAACATAAGAAAATGGGGGAGATGGATAGGAGACCTAAAAATGGGATGTGAAATGAGGGACCTATGCCTAAAGAAAAAGGGGGTGTCCACCTAGTCACAAATACACCTTTTCCATGTTCATTAGGAAAATGGATAGTGCCACAAATTATTAGAATTGACTTGCAACCCTCAAGGTGAGTCAACCCTAGGTTTGGACACTATGTTGCCTTAACTTCCTTATGACAAAATGACTAAACAACAATTTTGGGAGAAGAATAAAAGTGCTTTTACAATCAAACCTATGAGATCTAACACTTGAAATATGAAGTATTATGATAACACTAACACAAAAAACCATTAACCAGTAGATCTGAGAAGGTTAGGATGGTGTTTACCTGGCTCCAAAAGTGGGTTTCAGGCTCTGTTGATGGATATATTTACCTAGGGGCGAAAGGGTCTTTCTACATGAGTCTAAAAATTCTTTTTGCAATTCTCAGATCTTGGATCTAAGCTTCTGATTCCCCCAAGTTTGACTATTGTAAAATTAGAAATAAAACCTATAGGCAAGTTTTCGTGTGATAATGAAATAATGACAAAATGAAGGAATTGATGAATGAACAAAGCTTGTTATGCCTCAACAAACCCTTTAATGGCTGCCCTTAGAGGACTGAACTCTAACACATATCTCTAAGGATTGGTTCTTGCATGAAATGGATTGATTGGATGATAGATCTTGATGCTTGAATGCTTTCTTGAAACTTGAAACTATAGACACGAAAAAATATACCGATTGATCCCATACACTTGATCTTGATTTTACTAACACCACTTTGTCCTGAATCATCTCCTTTGCTAATCGTTTAATCGAATAATCTATATTTGATTGAATTCATCACATTTCATGTCTTAATTAAATAAATCATTATTTATTTGATTAAGTCATCATCTCTTGTTGATTTAATAGGTCATTTTATTTAATTAATCCTTTGGTCTCTCTTTAATTAAATAATTCAATTTATTTAATTAATTTCTAAAGTCATTCTATTAAATTAAATAAATCAATATTTATTTAATTTAATCTAACATCATCTCCTTTTTAATTAAATAAATCAAAATCTTTATTTAATTAAGTCTAAATCATTTTCCTCTCATTTTGATTTATTTCAATCCAAAAGTCTAAGTCAAAATGGTCAAATCAACTAATCTCCTTTCAAAATTAATCAAATCATGATTAATCTTAATCTTAATCACCTAAATCCTCTAGATTTTTTAACTTGCTCATGAATATCATTTTAATTGATTTATTAAATCCTCAATTACTTTAAAAAAGGCATCAATGTTGGAATATTCTCCAAATTTGAAAAATCCCTCCAAAAGGGTTTGTACATCCAACAAGGCATTTAAACCTCTTACATGTCCTTTTTCCTTGAGCCAAGTGGCATTAATTACATTTTCTCCTCCCTCCAACATGTCATTTCATCCATTTTGAAATTTCAACTAATTGGATTTAATTGCACAATGACCAAAATGTGCTTCACCTTTGTCCACTCACATGTTGACAAGTGGCACTTGGTCATTGGTTGGTGTTTGATCCCACATTCATCCATTTTTCCTCATCCTCCATCACTCTCATCTATAAATAAGAAGCTCTCATTTGTATTTTGGATCCACAACTTCATTACAAAATTGCTATCTTCATATTTAAGCTAATTTCATCCATTTCATCATGTGTTCATAGTTTTCATGGTTTCATAGCTAGGTTATGCCAAAATTTCATCAAGGAGCTTCAATCACCAACAAATCTTCATCAAGCTTACAAGGGATTGGGAAAGGGCCATTTTCCACATCAAAATGGCACCAATTCCCCCATGGGATTAAGAGTTTGCTTGCATTAGATAGGATTTGATAGTTTTGGTTGTGTTCTTCATTTACATTTCTTATTTTGTGCATTTCAAATGAATTCTATGGGGAATGTTGATTTAACTTGCATATTGATCCAATTGTGTGATTTTTTCTCATGTTTTTGTAGGTCTAACATCGACATTCACATTTTGGCACTAGGAGGGTGAATCTGAAGATATTAACATGTTTTTTGAGAAAAATTTATTGTTTTCTTGACATTTTTGTGCCTACAGGAAACTTTGCTACTATCAATCTAGTGACACCATACAATGACGCTACTAGTCCATCGGCGCCATACAATGACGCTACAAACTCCAAACTCCACCGCTGAGGTCTTCCCACCCAAAAATTTGAATTTCTAAACTGCGACACTCAGCTATTTTCCTATCACTAAGTTTCTAAATTCTAAACATCGCCGCTTGCTCAACATACTGCCACAATCACGCTCACTGGTCCTGCTGCAGAGCACTACTGTCAGTCCTAGCGGTGCTATATAGCACCGCTGAGCTCTTCAAACTACGCCGCATATGCAAACTGTGTTGCTGGAGTTGGGTAAAATGCACTTTTCAATTTAATTTTAACATGTGCTTTTTTATTCTAGTTGTTTTTGACTACTAACTAGTTTTTTGACCTCTGTTTCTATAGTTTTAACCAGTTTTTGTAGGTTGGATTGATCAAAGGTGAAGGAGGGAAACAAAGACGAAGGCTTCTATGACATCATCATTTCATTGTATCAAGTGTTTTTAAACACTTTGAGGAGAAATTATAATCCCTCTTCTAAGGATTTTCTATCTTTCATGCTTTTAGGACTCAACACATTTCAATTTGGGTTTAAAAAGAACAAGACAAAAGCATTAAAAATAACCTTAGGAAACTTACTAGATTTTGTTTAAGGTTTAACAATTGAACAAGTAACTTTACTTTTCCTTTTGGTGCTTAAAAAGAATCCAATTCTTGCTTTGAGGGGTTAAAAAATGAACATGTGCTTCTATGTTTTATAATCTCTTATCCAAAGTAATATCATATAAAAGATGTATGCGCTTCTCTCACGCCTCACGATGATCTTGAGAATCAAAAGGATTTTCATGATATTAAGTTGTATAAGTGATTACCTCCACATTTCAATTTGGGATTCTTAAAATTGAACAAAATCTTGTGAGTGTGAGTGGGGTATATTGTGTGTGTTCTCTCTTTGTTTTTCAACAAAGATCGATCGAACTATGAATGTACTTGCTCACTTTTGTCTATCTTTAGAGGGTCTGCCTTGTGGGAAAAAGTAATCACCCAAGGGAATGATCCAACCGAGAACACGCTAAAGCCAAGAGACTTCCAACCGGTATATAAGTGTGGGTACTTGAGGAAATTTCAAGTATCACGAGGATTGTTCCAACAAGAAGGGAAACAATTGTCTCTTTCCGCATGGATGATCCCCCATGAATGGAATGCCTATATTAAAACCCTTTGTCTAAAAGACCAAAATCCTTAAATCTATTTGTTGGTGCAAGAACAGTCATTCTGAAGCCGCCCCACACTTTTATGGCTTTTAGTAGAGATGAGAAGAATTCCATGGGAGTTTCATGGGTACTGATGCTTGGTTGACCTGAGAAGCGAGTGCACTGTAAGGGGGAGCCTGTGTGGTCAAGCATCTAATCATCTGCTGAAAGTAGGTGTAGCTGGATTTATCCAAGTGGGGATTCAATAAATATTGTCTCAATATCCATAGGGTTGTACATGTTCTTGAAATCAAAACACTTAGCTTGGATCTTAAACATTGGAAACAAACATTCAACATGATCATCAAATTTCAAACCCTTTAGGAAGCAAATATCTTCGAAAAAATTCAAGTGTTATTGCTTGCCCTAGGGATTCTATCCTTAGAGGCTTCTAAGCATTTGAATTTATATCTCAATTTGCTCACTAAAGTCAACAATAGGGAACCTTTGCCTTAATTTCCTTGATTTCCACATAATGGACCTTGTGGGATGAGAAGAAATTGGGACATTGGACATTTAGTTTGAAAACCTAATCAAGAATTGTTTGAGGTAAAAGGAAGTCATTAAGAAAAGCTAAGAAACAATTGAACCCCACACATGTGCTCTTCCAAATGATTTCCCGAAAGATCAAAATCCGAAAACCAAAGTTCAAAGGTCTTAGTCAAAAACCTCGCAAGAAAAGGTTGTCTATGCTTTACGAGTTTAGAGAAAGATTGACCTTCAACTTTTACAAATGAGCATGAAGAAACAATCCAAATTTGTATTCATTTTACTATTGTCAAAATCCAAGTCTCTTTCAAAGTTTTGAGTATCTCACTTAGGAAGTATTAGCAAGTTCTTCAACACCTTGGTCTAGTAAACAAAAGTCTTTCTAAATCTCTTAAGATCAAAATCAAAACTTTCATCCATCCTTCAAACATCAAAAATCAAAATTCACCTCACCAACAACTCTTGGAAATTTTGAAAAAAATCCTCTATGCTAAACTTTGGGAAAATCCTCTTGAAATAAAAAATTAAAACAATTCCAAATCATCTTGTTTGACTATGTGTGTATAGATGAATCCTTCTTTGCACACTTAGTCAAATTATCATCTTGTGGACAAGTTAACTCTAAAACAACATCTAACCTCTTAGAGTGTATGAGTTCATTATCCCAAATCAAAATCAAAATCAAAATCAAAACAAATCAATCCAAAATAAAAAAAATCAAAGCATCAAATCCAAAGTCCTAAAGTTTAGTATCCCCCTCAAGGTTTCCTAAGAGTTCAATCATCCACCAATCCTCCATCTTTCATTATTACCATCATCATCCTTTTGATCCTCATTGTCTTAGACTTTATTTATTTTACCTAAAGATTAGATCAGTCCAAATAATTAGAGATACAACTCTTACATTCTTGAAAATTGATCCCTATTTTATGGTTCAAACTAGATCTCAACACAAGAAGAACATGGAAACAAACAAAGAAACATAAACTTCGAGTGACCTAAGTCAAACCACATCCAAAATCAATCCTGTTGGGTCTAGCAATCCCATGCTTAGTCTTCCTCTATCATCACAAAATCCTCAAGAGGAAGGCCAAGTGGAAGACGTCACCAATAATGTCTTAGGGATGACACAAGATGAAATCATTGAAATGGCTCAAAATCCTGAAACTCACAGAATTGTCAATACCATGATGAGACTCAATCCCTCCCAATACATGCTTGAATTAGCTAAAGAAGGGGCTAAACTCCCTTATGATTTTGATGTAAGCACTATTGTGGAGAAACCTCTTGGGATCATGCCCCCAATCTCATCCACACCTCCATTTCAAAGCATCACTCAAAGCATCCTCCAAATCACATCCATTGCTCCAAATCAACCAATTGTCAACAAGGGGAGCCAATTGTTTCAGGAATTACAAACACACCCCCTTGTGAACAACCAAGATTTGGATGAAAACACTATCTTGGGTCAATATGTCCCATTGAATTCGTTGCACCCACATGTTCCGCTCACCTTTCAAGACCCCAATGACCCATCATCATCTTCTCACGCAACACCGACATATCCTCTCAATACACAAACCTCTCTCCCTATGACTTCGCAAGGGGGAGGTGGGCTATTTAGACTAGGGGGCATCTTTGACCCTTCATTTTCATCATTTCCTCAAGGGAGTACACCACCCATTTTTCCACCTCTTCCACCTTTTCCATTAACATCCACACCACCTCTCAGTTTGGGGTTACCTCCTTTACCACCACTCAATCAAAGTCAAAAAAACCCCTCAATCATCAATCAAAACATCATGCCAAATCCTCCAATATTGCCATTGATATCGCAACAACAAATGGAAACCATCCAAGTAACCCAATCAATCACAACACCATCCATAAATGTGGCCTCTCAAGGACCAAGCATATCAATTGCACCATCCATCACCCAAATACCCACCATCAATACAATAGTACCTGTCATCATGGCAATGAACACCATTATGAATCCACCGCCACCACCTTCAAAATCAAACATGCAAAACCCATATAGCATCACATTGCAAGCAACTCAACATGCTGCCTATCAAAAGGAACTTCAGTAAATTCAAAATCAGTAAGCTGCCCAAGCTGCTCAGCAAGCGCAAGCAACTCAAGCCGCATAACAAGCGCAACAAGCACAACAAGCACAACAGCCTACTCAAGCCCATGCCTTATTACAACAATAGCAAGCCACCCAAGCTACTCAAGCCACATGAGCTACACAAGCTTCCCAACAGGTGCAAGCTCAAGCTCAGGTGCAATCCCAATACCAAGCTTAGCAAGCACAAGCGTAGGCTCAATACCAGGCACAACTACAAGCAACCCAACAACAAGCATATCAACAAGTCCTACAAAAATACCAAGCACAACAAGAAGTAGCATTACTAGCCCAACAACAAGTGTTGTTGGTACAACAACAACACGACCAACAAAAACAAGACCAAAAACAAGCGTTGTTGGTGCAACAACAGTAAGACCAACAACAAGTGTTGTTGGCACAATAGCAAATGCAGGCATATCAAAAAGCATTGATCGCACAATAGAGCTTGCAACAAACTCCCACTAACATACCCAACACTCCACCCATCACTCAAACACCTCGACCACTTCAAAACACATTCACTCCACCTTTCAATCCGCAAGATGATGTGACGACATAAATCAAGTTTCTCTCGCAACAAGTGCTCGATCTCCAATCAGGGAAAACAACAAATACACCAAGCAACTTATGTCCCTATCCATTTGACATGAGCCTCACATTGGTACCATTTCCCAAGGGGTTTGAAATCCCTAAATTTGACAAATATCGTGGGATGGGAAACCCTTAAGATCACATAAGGGAATTTCAAGTACATTGCATGGAGGTCACATATGACGATACATATTTGATGCGGCTATTTCCTCAAAGTTTGTCTGGTCCCGCCATGGAGTGGTTCTCCCACCTTCCTCTTGGTATCAAAAAGTTCCAAGAGATTGTAGACGCATTCATAAAAAACTACACCTTCAACATTGGTATGGATGTTAGTCTAGAGGAACTTTCTGTGCTTAAACAAGTTAAGGGGGAATCATTCACTTCCTTCTTGCAAAGATGGCTATCCAAGGCCAATAGGAGCAAATGGGCTATGCCAAAATAACAAGTTTGCACCATCATTACCAACCTTGAGAAAACCTTGGCATTTCGTCTTAAGGTACAATGTATCACCACTTACGACCAACTGATCCCCAAGGTGCTCAACATCAAAATGAGCCCTTATTGCACAAGGGGGAACACGTACATATCAATAAAACCAAGATAATCACCCATCCACTAGCTATAATGAGAAACCTCGCACGTGGGAAAGAAACAAAAATATCACCAATGACGGTGTGGTGGATGCCAAGGTCATAATCAATGCTCTGAAGCAAAACATCCAAACCTACCAACAACCACAAAACAACAATCGAAACAACACACAAGTTAACGCAGTATCACAACAACCACCCAACAATCAAGTCAACAACCTGAATAATCAAGGGGGACCTCCCCCGTGAAACAAAAATCCCCCCAAGTGGAAGTACATTGCCCTTGGGGAATGAATTGAAGCGGTCATGAAGAAACTAATAAATTAAAATATCATCCAAATTCACACTTATGAGAACTATCAAGAACCCCAAGTGAAACCACTGTGGTACAATGAGAATCACCTTTGTGATTTCCACAAAATCAAGGGGCACACAACAACCAGCTGCATGAGGTTGAAAAATATAATCCAAGACCTCATTGATGACAAGATCATAAATGTTGAGCAACCAGTTGGGAATTAGGACTTAAATATACATGAATCCGATGTCAGATCATAACCAAGGGAACAACCATGGAAAACAAAATTATGCCAATGTGAATCATGTGTATGATCATGTCGTCACATCCATTGATGAAATGGTCATTGTTGTCAGCATCAAAGGAGCCAAAGCTGATTGTAAAGTCACCACACGCAGCAACAAAATCACCATTGTTGGACCATCACAACCACCTAGGGCATCCACCTCCAACCAGAAATTCATTCCTAATTGCTATAATGTCCTAGACCAACTGAAAAGGACCCCTGCTTAGATCTCCATTGTGGAGTTGCTGAAGATATCACCAACACATAGGAAAATCCTAGAGGAATCATTGGCTTCATCCAACATCTTCGTAGATCTTGATTCTGACCAGTTCCAAGCTATGGTCAGAAATATCACCACCCCAAGTCTCATAATGTTCTTCAATCAAGAATTCCCCACCCAACCATCTCACAATCATGCACTCCACCTTGAACTCTTGGTTCATAAAAATAAAGTCAAATGGGTCTTGGTGGATGGGGGTGTGGGTCTAAACATCTGTTCCCTGAAATTAATAAAGAATCTAGGATTCTTAGAGGATTCCATTGAAAAGGGCAAGGGCATCACCATCCAAGCTTATGATGATCAGGAAAGAGTGTCTCAAGGAACTATTCAAATCCTATTTAAGTAGGACCCGTCATTATGGAAACCACATGCTAGGTCCTTGACCTTGATTTTCCTTATAACATTCTCCTGGGGCATCCATGGATCCATGGATGCAAGTAGTCTATTCCACCTTCCATCAATGCATCAAGTTCCCATATCAAAATCAAGAGGTCGTGATTCGCAGTGATCCCGAGCCCTTTGCCTATTGCAAGAATCTAGAAGCAAAATACTATAAAATCCCCCAAGTCCCAAAGAACAATGAAGGTCCTACTACTCCGTATGTAGACCCAACTACATTAGCCTCTGCTTCTGAGACAAAGACACCTGCCATCCCTGATATATCTGAAATCAAGGTCATTATCCAAGACAACGGGTGTGGGGATTACAGAATGAAGAAAAGTGCCTTCGTGATAGGAGAGTTTCCTCAATCTCTTAGAACTCATGGACAACCCCAACCAACTAAAACATCATCCCATACTTTCAAAGCAGACCCCTCTATATTGAGGTCTTGGGGAGATCTAAGTTGAGAAATAGTAGATGAAAGAGACATATCTAGTCTCCTACATCAAGGTGAAAGGCTCGTGCCTGATCTTTTGATGGATGAAAGCAACAAAGGTCTACAAATGATACTTGGTATGGGCTATGACAAAAGCAAGAAACTAGGGCAGAATGAAAACGACCTATTTGAACCCCTCATTCCTGAGAAGTGACTAAGGAATCTTGGTCTCAGATGTACCCCTCCAAGGGTGACCATACTTGACAAAGGTGCCTTAGTTTGAAAGGTCAAAACTTCCCCTCAACTATCAGCTGTTGCCCTTCAATTACCAATATCCACAGGTCTACCCTTAGACAACTTTACCTTTGACATAACTGATGTGTGTAGTAGTGATGAGGATCCCATAACTAACTTGCCTATGTTTTTCGAAGATTCCTCCCTTCTCATGATTAGTACCTTGTCTTTTGAGCAAGACCATCAAACCCATGAAATAAATGTAGTCTACCCTCAACTCATCGATTACAACCAACGAGGACTTCCAATTATGGACACTTTAAAAAATGATGAGGTGCTCTCATAATTCATGGGATTAGGAGATACGGTACCATATGGAGATCACAAGGTTGGGTTTGATATCATACTAGACACATAGGTCTATTATGTGGAAACAATTTAATCCTTTAGTCACAAAAGTGAAAATATGAGAATAATCTCTAGGTCTTTGAGTGAAAACCACACTGTGGCACTCTCTGATTTGAAAACAATAAAGATAAAGGATGTATCTAATGGTGAAAACCTCTCTAAGGTGTCGGAGGATGAAGGATTCAATCTTCCTCTCAGTAATTCATCAAGAGAAGTTAGCAATATTAGCCAAGAAGTGTAATCTAGTCAACTTGGGAACAAAGGAACTACCACACATAACATTCTATGTAGAGTCACTTCTCACAGAAGAACAAGAACTTCTAGCTGTGTTCCTAAAAGAAAGAAAGAAAAACTTTGCATGGACTTATGCCAACATGCCTGGGCTTGATCCAAAAGTTGTGCATCACCTAGATGTATACCTTGAAGCAAAGCCAGTGAGACAGAAGCTCAGAAAGATGCATCCCCAAAGTGTATTGTTGGTCAAAATGGAATTACAAAAGCTCCTAGATGTAAGGTTCATACAACCGATAGATTATCTAGAATGGGTCTCAAACCTTGTACCTATTTCAAAACCCACTGGGGGCATGCGTATCTGCATGAACTTCAGAGATCTAAACAAGGCATGTCCCAAGGATGACTTTTCAATACCAAACATTGATATGATCATAGATATGATAGCATGACATGAGATGCTATTATTGATGGATGAATTCTTAGGCTACAACCAAATCATGATAGATAACAAAGACCAATATAAAATGGCTTTCACTTTCCCATGGGGGACATATTGCTGGAATATGATGCCATTCGGGTTGAAGAATTCAGGGGCCACCTATCAAAGGGACATGACACTAATCTTTCATGACATGATCCACAAAACTATGGAAGATTATGTGGATGATATGTTGGCCAAATCCAAGAAAAGATGATATCATATAGCCGCATTGGGCTCCATCTTTGATAGGTTGGAAGAATACAAAGTCAGACTCAATCCAAAGAAGTGTGTCTCTAGAGTACTATCAGGGAAAATCCTTGGGTACATTGTGTCCATAAGAGGAATTGAGATAGATCCTGCTAAGGTCAAAACCATTCTTGAAATGGAGGCACCTAAAACACTAAAACAACTGATGGGTTTACAAGGAAGACTCCAGTCCATCTGCCAATTCATAGCACAACTAGCAGACAAGGTTGTCCCCTAATCTCATCTACTCCACAAGGGGGTAGCATACAAGTGGGATGAAAAGTATGATAAGGCCTTCAACAAGATCAAGGAGTATTTACTTATGTCGCCAGTCCTTATGCCTCTAATTCTAGGGAAACCTTTGATCTTATACATATTCACAATAGTGGCAACTCTCGACACTCTCCTAGCACAACACAATGAAAATGGAAAAGAGAGAGCTATCTATTATATCAACAGAACTATGGTAGGTCATGAACTAAACTACACCTCCATTGAAAAATCCTATCTAGCAGTTGTATTTGCAACACAAAATTTTAGACATTACATGCTAGCCCATTCAGATAAAGCTTATCGCAAAGATAGACCCCCTTAAGTACTTGCTTTCTAAAGCAATGCTTACAGGGCGGACAACCAAGTGGGTTATGATCCTCATAGATCATGACATTGAGTATGTGGAGTGCAAATCCATCAAAGGACAAGTGATTGCAGATCAGTTGGCAGAGGCACCAATATACTCAAAGAATCCACTTGTATCAAAATTCCCCAATGAATCAATCTTCAACCTAAGTGTAGCAGATCACTAGAAAATGTACTTTAATGAAACCTACACTCAACATGGATTGGGGATAGGGATCTTCTTCATCACCCCACAAGGGGACTGCATTCCAAAATCATACAAGTTGCCATTCCCTTGCATGAATAACATAGTAGAATATGAAGCCCTTGTCATAGGGATAAGAATAATAGTACAATGGTAGATAATGGCACTAAAGGTCTACGAAGACTCACAACTCATAATCAATCAGGTCAACAATGAGTATCAAACAGAGGATGACAAGTTGACTCCCTATAAGAAATTGGTGGAAAGTTTTAAGGAGTTCTTCATTGATATCACATTTGAGCAGCTACCAAGAGCAAACAATAGAGCGGTAGATGCAATGGCTACAATTAGATCACTCCTAGAAATCCCATGCGACATCCCAAAGCAAGAATTCCTCGTAGAGAAACTTCTTGTGCTTGCATTTGAGGTACCAGAGTCCAAATTTGTGTGCGAAATTGTTGGTCTCGGTGATCCCTGGTACCATGATATATACACTTATCTAAGAATAGGATTCCTCCCTGCCAACATAAACCCAAACTTCAAGAGATCCTTTGTCAAAAATTCATCTTGTTTTTTCATCCTAGGAGATACCCTTTACCGTAGAAGCATTGAAGGAACCCTGTTACGTTGCTTAAATGCTGAGGAGGTGTTGACTTCCTTAACTGAGGTACATAAAGGAATTTGTGGTTCACACTAGAGTGGTATGACCTTGGCCAAGAAATTGCTGAGGATAGGGTACTATTGGCCTACAATGGAAAGAGAAGCACATGACTATGTCAGAAGGTGTCTACAATGTCAACAACATGGGGACCTCATCCATGCACCAACTCAAGAGCTCCGCCCGATTGGGGGCTCGATCTTGTCAGAAAAAATCACCCCCACCTCATCCAGTGGACACAAGTTTATCATCACTACCACTGAGTATTTCACCAAGTGGGTAGAAGCCATCCCCATGACATATATTACTAGAAAATAGATATCAAAGTTCATATTGAATTACTTAATTTTTTGTTATGGTGTACCTCAAGCCATTATCTCAAATAATGGGACACCTTTCAAGAATCAGGATGTCCATGACCTATGCCAAAAATTCAAAATCCAACATCGCTTTTCCACTTCATATTATCCCCAAGGAAACGGCCAAGCTGAGGCTACAAATAAGACCATCCTGAAAATCCTCAAGAAAATGGTCAATGAAGCTGGTCGTGATTAGCATCTCCAATTGAATCCTACCCTATGGGCCTATTGAAAAAGTATCTGCACACCAACATGTGCCACCCCATTCTCCCTCGTCTACGGATCATAAGCCATACTACCAATTGAGATCGAGCTCCCGTCACTAAGAATATAATTGCAAAATCTTATCACAGATGAGGAGTACCGAGTATCCTAACTAAATGAGCTAGAGCTACTGGATGAGTGGTGTATGGATGCCTCAAACCATTTCCAGGTGTACCAGAATTGACTCAAGCAGAGTTATAACAAGAATATTAGAAGTCGAACCTTCCAAGTTGGAGAACTTGTGCTCAAGGAGAATCATAAGAACTTTCCAAATCTAGATGGCAGGGGAAAATTTGAACCCAATTGGTTAGGAACATTCGTCATCACGACAAGCTACAAGTCAGGGGAATATTAGCTGTCAACACACGAAGGGGAACCTCTGAAGGAGCCCATGAACAACTCCCATCTCAAAAAGTTTTATGCCTAATCCTTCAGGGTATAAAACTAGAAAATACAAAAAAATAAGAAAATGTCCTAAAAAAATGGTCACCTTGATGAAAACCTAGAAAAAAGGCGTCTTGGTGACAAAAAAAAATCCAAAAAGCAAAAAATCCAAAAAAAAATCAGAAAAAAGGATTAAAAATAGTAAAGAGAAAAATCGTCCTCTAGTGAAAACCACTTCGGTGGTGCTTTGGGCAAGTACCTTGGCAAAAACCTGGCAAACAGGAACCTCGTGTAAATAAGCACTTTCCATCCACAAACATCTCTGTGACTCATTCTGCATCATCCATCCATTAAGCTTCCATCATCCATCACATTCCATATCTCCATCCATCACTCATCTGCATCTGCATCATAGCTTGGTCCTGTGCTCGTGTTATGATCCCTCCTAGTACTACTCGGCCCATTCTTAAGGTTAATTTGTCCTGACTTTATCAGAGTTGTCTATTGCATCACGTTGGGGGCATGTTCTCATTGGATCAAAGTCATGTATATTCTTGAAGTCTTCCCTAAATCTCAGAAAATCCAAAAACATCAAAAAATCAAAAAATTCAAAACATTCATAAAATCGGAAAATCCAAAAAAACATTCAAAACATTCAAAATCCAAAAAGTCAGTAAAAAAATAGAGTCGTCTTGTTGAACTACATTGTCTCTGAGCTTTGAATGTAGGCAAGGTTGATCTTTGATATTCCCCCGAGACACTTAGGTCAATCCTTTAGGAGTCCATCATAATAAATTGCCAATCCATTTGTTCATATCTCATCAATAATCGAGTCTGTGTCAATCGAACTATGTGGTCTCTACATGTATAATGTAGGAAAGGATAATATGTTGATTAGCCCCTGAGGCCCCTAGGATAGGTCTTTAGGTTAGTCTCTTGGTCAAAATCTTATAAAACCTCAAAACATTTGAAAATTAAGAATCAAAACATTTGCAAAATCTTGAAAAATACCAAAACCAGCCTCATAACATTTTAGGAAAACATCAAAAACATCCAAATTTTTGAAAAAATCCAACCACCCCATCTCGCTTTCACCTACAATAAATATCACTCATAATAAATGGTCGTCACTCTCAACCTTTGGTGAAACAATCATAAACAAGTCTAGTAGGTTACAAAGTGGAAAATCAAAACGTCAAAGTATCGAGTCTAGGTTAGTAAGTAAACAAGTTATTCAACTCTTTGTGTCAATAGCCTATCATCCAATCAGTCCCAAATCAATCATCTGATAGCATCATATCCTAGGATGCATCCTTCCTACAATGGACATCAACATCAGGCATCACAATAGTTTAGTCTTGGCTAGTGGTATTGAAGAAAATTAGCTTGTTTGTTTACTTTGTCTTTGTCTTTTTGACTTATCTTATTGTGCTCATTTCGATGACCTCTCGATGATGTCCAAAACAAAAGGATTTAGAGAGAGGGAAGGGGGCAACAATCAATATATTTTATCTGTTGTGCTTGTTGGATATTCTTGTAATATAACCTTGGTCATCTGTACTTTGTTTAGGTGTAGGGAGGATGTTTTAAGTGTCCTGTTGACCACATAGGAAGGCTTTCCTTTCTATGTTTTGGTCTGAAATGTTTGGAATATTTGAACTGCATTTTGAACAAGGTTTTGTGTGTCAGGTGTGAACAAGAGTACTCCTATCTCATTGTTGAGTCAAAGTCCATCACACTAGGTGCAATACCATTCTGGTTCTTTATACCTTGATACATCGTGCCTATGTATGTTATCAAACATAAGGTAAATGGACCTTTTAAAGTCCCAATTCTTGGTAAGAAAATCATCTTAATCATCATCTATTTTGACTTGTTGGATTCTATTCTTTCTTCTATCTTCTTTCCACGCTAACATGGTACCATGACAACCAATCATCATTGCTATTGCACCCATCCTACATCCAAAAACCATTAGCATAATGCACATCATATCATGACATATAGGAAACACTGATCATCTCACATTCATTGCATTTCATCATTTGCATCATAATATAGATTGGTTATTCTAAGCATTTCACGAACCATACATTTGCATTCATTGCATAAGCATAAAGGAATCATCACGTAGGAATTATTAACTCATATCATGTACATCATCAAAGCATCCATTACATCATCACATATACATCATAATATCATTAATTTGCATCTTTTCCTTAATCATATAACGTCACATACATATCAGCCATGGGAATCATCATACCATATCATGTCATATACATAAACATCATCATTAAATGCATCATCACATAGACATCATTATAAAAATGTATCGTTGCATCATATCATGTGCATCATCATGACATCCATAAATGCATCACCATATCATACATGAGAAAGATAATGAAAAAGTAAAAGATTTCATCTCATACATTTTATCATCATCATCCATTAAGTGCATAATATAGATATGTTAGTCTAAGCATTCACATATTATAACATTCACACATCATCATAAAAGTGCATAGAAAAGATACTGAAAAAGAAATGCATCCATAAATCACTACATCACATCATAAGCATCATATAGAAACATACATTGCATTGCATCACATAAGATAGAATCATTGCATCACATATAGACCATCACATAGAGAAAGTAAAAACATCCATCCATAATGCATAAATAAGATAGAACACATCATACATTAGATCAAATCATCTCATATCATCCCATATATCATCAAAATAATAATACACTATCACGGTACAAAATTAGGATCAAATGTCTGTGTATAATTGGTATAGTACAATCGCCCACAAGGCTATCAAAAATGTGCTCGTGGATCTCAAAAAGAATAAATGTTAGTAACATTTTGTTTCCACAGTCCATGATCATTAGTAATCAAGATTTTTGGATAAAACTGTGTGCGATTTTTTCTCATCAACGTTTCGGATCATACTCCATGATCCATCATCAGGATGATTAGCAGATAGAGAGAGACATGAAGAATAGATAGTAGACTTGGATAGAAATAGGGGAGAGGGTGGTGAGGAAAGGTTGTGAGGCACGTAAACCAAAAAGATGAGAAAGTCAAGGGGAGGAGAAAGATAATTGGAGAGAATTGCAAAGAAGAAAATTAATGAGAGAACCTAGAAGAACACAAAACTCAATTATCTTTCTCCTCCCCTTGACTTTCTCATCTTTTTGGTTTACGTGCCTCACAACCTTCCCTCACCACCCTCTCCCCTATTTCTATCCAAGTCTGCTATCTATTCTTCATGTCTCTCTCTATCTGCTAATCATCCTGATGATGGATCATGGAGTATGATCGAAATGTTGATGAGAAAAAATCGCACACAGTTTTATCCAAAAATCTTGATTACTAAGAATAAATGTCTCTAGTAAAGTAAAAGAGCTAGCCCTACTGGCTACTCCCCTCACCACCTGGCCTCTCCCTGTGCTCCTCTGGAGGCCTGTATCCAGTCTATTGCGAATAATCTGGAACCCGTGCTACTTGAGGAACAACCTGGTAATAATGCACACGATAATACTCTACCTCTCGGACAACATCTCAGTATGCCCGCATGGATACTGTGCTCTGGGAGGAGGATGCAACCATACTCTCTAACTTATGTCTCTGGCCCATCTCCTGTGTTTCCTGCAGCTCAACAACCTACCATTACTGGATAGCCTAATCCTGCTCAGTTGTCAAGATCAAGACCTGTTGCCTCACCTGGTCCCTCTCTGGCGTAAGCACCTGAATCTAAGCCTGTAGCTGTAAAATCTGACCATCCCTAGGGTCTGGCTATAGTGGTGGCTAGACTGGTGGCTACTCCTGATGACCATCTCTAGGAGGGGTCGTCTGCTTTTCTTGGTCCTAATGACCATCCATGGGTTGATCCTGATGCCCATCTCTAGGGGCATCCCTCTAAACTTTGTCCTACTCATGCTGCTACTCTAGTTTCCGCTAAGGTGTACCATCTCCCCCTCTACCTTTCCCTCTACCTCCATCCCTATCACCATCACCATCCCTATCCCCTCTGCCTCCTTGGCCCCACCCCCACCCTGCTAACTGGCCTCTCGGTCTCCTCCATGGTAATAGTGCTCCGAGTATTGTCAACCAAACTGGTGGACAAAACCAATCTATGTAGGCTAGTGTCATCACCAGATCTACTGGTCCCTCATCATAAGGTCATGGCCTAGACACCAGCTACCTAAAACTCTATACTGCCTCATCTATAGGAATGGTGTGACTCCATGTGGTTTCCCTCATAGTACGTGCAAAGATGGCCACGTACTAGTCATCGGGATGGTCTTGTGCATCCCCAAACTATTGCGCTACCCTTTTAGGAAGATATCTCTTGATCATCATGTGCTCATGGCCCTGCAAAATCATTGTACTAGGTTGACATCCCAAGATAAGGTCTCCAAGTGAAAACTGTCATCTCATCGATGACCCTCCTCCAGTGGTGGATGCCTATTGCCCCTATGTGTGAAAAGGTAAGTGCACCCCTGTATCTCCAGATGACTGCGTCATCTGAATCCATGTCTACTAGTGTAACTCTCACGAGGAGGAGCACTGCAATGTGCTACTAGGCCCAAATGTGTAGCAGTGTGACTCCTGATCTGATAGCCCAGCTATCATAGTACACAAACTTGTGAAGATCATGATAAAGGGAGGCCAACATCACTGTGCCCCAAGCAAAACACTCCCTCTGTCAGAGCATCTACTCCTAGGCAAGACCCCATCCTAGCCTAAAGTATCAGTTGCATCCATCTGGTGCCACGAGTCTTGAAATGATCGCAACCACAATCAATCGGAAAGATGGTACCTAACCTTTGTACCACTCCAGCTTGATCTGTCCCTCTGAAAAGAAAATCTTGTCTAGGCCCATAATCTCAAAGCAGTTGTCTCTCCCATCATCCACATCATAGATAACTCTCTCTCTGTGGATGGGTAATCAAAAAATGCGCCACACATCCTCCAGGGTCACTATGGCCTCGTCTGTGGGGAAGTGGAATGAAGGTGTCTCGCTATGCCAGCGCTCCGCTAATGCTGTCATCATGACGAGGTGCGTCCTGATCACTGGGGCATAGGAAACATACCATAATCCAATCATTCCTAGGTGCTCCTGGAGTACCTTGTGCAAAGGGGGATCCTATGACAATCTGCTCAAAATGGAAGATTTGTGCTCTCGTGAGTGGACCGACTCCATGTCCTCCTACATCAAGAAAGTCACTACGTTAAGTTTCATAAAAAATCGGGATCCTATTTGAAGTTTGCATGAACAAAACAACAAATGTGTCATTGTTTGCATATGAGTCATTGTTTGAAGGTTCCAAACTGTGCTGCTAGAAGCCAAAAAGTTCCAAACTTCGCCACTGCAGCGCAGTTTGACATGGATTCAATTTAACACCTAGAACTAAATTCCAAACAGGACCATCGCGACGTTGTTTGCAAGTGTGACGCACTTTGAAAGCTAAACCCTAATTCTAAACTCTGCCGCCACAGTACAACTCTCATCAACGACGTAGTTTAGGCCTGTGCGACATTGATTTAAGGTTTTCAGCAGTGCTATATAGCACCACTTGACTTCGTTGACTTCTAGACCCTAATTAATGCGCTTGAAAATTAAAAACAAAGGTCGGGATAGGATAGCTTACTGTCGGTCCTGTGCTGGGAAGCCTCTGGAACACTCACACGTGCTCAAAAATATGTTGTGGAAGGACGTGTTGTGACATCTTGATCAGTCCTTAAAGCTCAAATAGCAAGAGTGTCTAAAGGCTAGGTGTGCAAATGAATTGGAAGTGGCCCCTCGAGGCCTATTTAAGTCTAAAAGTTAGGGTTTTTTTAACCCTGTTTAGCCATCTAGCTATGGTTTTGGACCCTCAAGCCTATTTTCACCCAACTGAGGGTTGTTTTGCATCATTTTTTTAATGTTTTTGCACGTTTTTGGCATCCTAGAGCCTTTCTAGACTTGTCGGGCACCTTGTCTTCCTTTTTGCGAGATCACCCAAAAATAAAATTTTTTGTCTGATCTCTCAAGGGGGTAGTATAGCAACATGTTTCTTCTCACCGGGGCAACAATGGGGCATTTAAAAAATTTGAAATTTTTTTGAATTTTGATCGCAACAGTTTATTCTTTGAACCAACGCAGCAAGTACATTGCTTCAAAGAGGGGAAAAATGTAAACACGAAAAATATACTGATTGATCCCATACACTTGATCCTGATTTTACTAACACCGCTTCGTCCTGAATCATCTCCTTTGCTAATCGTTTAATCGAATAATCTATATTTGATTGAATTCATCACATTTCATCTCTTAATTAAATAAATCATTATTTATCTGATTAAGTCATCATCTCCTGTTGATTAAATAGGTCATTTTATTTAATTAATCCTCTGGTCTCTCTTTAATTAAATAATTCACTTTATTTAATTAATCTCTAAAGTCATTCTATTAAATTAAATAAATCAATCCTTATTTAATTTAATCTAACATCATCTCCTTTTTAATTAAATAAATCAAAATCTTTATTTAATTAAGTCTAAATCATTTTCCTCTCATTTTGATTTATTTCAATCCAAAAGTCTAAGTCAAAATGGTCAAATCAACTAATCTCCTTTAAAATTAATCAAATCCTGATTAATATTAATCTTAATCACCTAAATCCTCTAGATTTTGCAACTTGCTCATGAATATAATTTTAATTGATTTATTAAATCCTCAATTACTTTCAAAAAGGCATCAATGTTGGAATATTCTCCAAATTTGAAAAATCCCTCAAAAAGGGTTTGTACATCCAACAAGGAATTTAAACCTCTTACATGTCCTTTGGCCTTGAGCCAAGTGACATTAACTTCATTGTCTCCTCCCTCCAACATGTCATTTCATCCATTTTGAAATTCCACCTAATTGGATTTAATTGCATTTAATGACCAAAATGTGCTTCACCTTTGTACACTCACATGTTGATAAGTGGCACTTGGTCATTGGTTGGTGTTTGATCCCACATTCATCCATTTTTCCTCATCCTCCATCACTCTCATCTATAAATAAGAAGCCTCTCATTTGGATTTTAGATCCACAACTTCATTGCAAAATCGCTATCTTCATATTTAGAGCTAATTTCATCCATGTCATCAAGTGTTCATAGTTTTCATGGTTTCATAGCTAGGTTATGCCAAAATTTCATCAAGGAGCTTCAATCACCAACAAATCTTCATCAAGCTTACAAGGGATTGGGAAAGGGCCATTTTCCACATCAAAATGGCACCAATTCCCCCATGGGATTAAGAGTTTGCTTGCATTAGATAGGATTTGATAGTTTTGATTGTGTTCTTCATTTACATTTCTTATTTTGTGCATTTCAAATGAATTCTATGGGGAATGTTGATTTAACTTGCATATTGATCTAATTGTGTGATTGTTTCTCATGTTTATGCAGGTCTAACATTGACATTCACATAAACCTACATCACAATGTTAGCTCCAAAAACATGCATGAACACACATAAATCTCAACATCATGATAGGATATTGAATGTTGCAATAATTGAATGATAAATCTTCCCTCTAATGCTCTTGACAATAATCTTTGCTCTTGAAATGGTGAAAAAGGGGGATAAAGGGAAAAATAGGAAGACCTAGAAATGAGGGACCTATGCCTAAAAGCACAAAGAGGGTGTCCACCTAATCACAAATCCACCTTTTTCAATTTCATTAGGAAGAGGGAGATGTCACAAATGATTAGAATTGACCTACAAACCTTAAGGTGAGTCAACCCTAAGTTTGAACACTTTGCTACCCTAACTCCCTTATGATAGAAAACAAAAAAATATGGCTAAACAACAGTTTTGGGAGAAGAATAAAAGTGCATTAAAAATCCAATTTATGAGATCTTATCACTTGAAACATGAAGTATGATGATAATACTATCAGAAATAGCAATCAACTTACAGATCTGAGAAGGTTAAAATATTGTGCACCCATCACCAAAAATGTTGCAAAGTGTCCTGCCAGGACTCATTCACCCAAGGGTGAATGGGTCTTTGTATAGGGCTCTAAAAACCTTTTTTCATTTCTTTGATGTCAAATTGAAGGATTTGCTTCCCCTAGGTTTGACTATTGGAAGGCCAAAAGTAAAACTTGTAGGTGAGTTTTCATATCTTGACAACTTTGTAAAATTGCACTTTTGATCCAATGTCAATTCTTCTTCACTTGTAAATCCGTAAACACACAAAGAGGAGAAAAATGTTTGTTTTTAATGTATAAGGGTTTGCCTTGGTCAAACCATAGTTTGGTAATTAAACCTTGATAATGAAATGAAAGCATAAATGGAAGGAATGATGAATAAACACTAGCTTGTTGCAAATCACCAAACCCTTTAATGGCTAAGCTTAGAGGACTGAAGTCTAACGCATCACTCCAAGGATTAGATCTTTCATGAAGTGGCTTTATTGGATGCTTGATTTGACACTTGATTTGATGCTTGAAATTTTGAAACCTACATCACAATGTTAGCTCCAAAAACATCCATGAACACACATAAACTAATATATCTCCTCTCTAATGCTCTTGAAAATAATACTTGATTTAGGAATGCTTACATAAGGTGTGTTAGATTTGAATTGATAAAAAGACCTTGTATTTATAGGTGATTTTCTAATTTCCCAACAATTAAACATCAAAATATAAAATTACAATTTGAACTTAGAACATAAAAATGCCGCTAAAAAATATTAAAAATGGGATCCTAAACTTAAGGAGTACCCATTCGCCCTTGGGTGAATGGGTTCTAGGCCCTAAACCTAGAACACATATTTTCTAAGGTGTGTAATTTGATATTTGTAATTGTTTCACATATTTTCCAAGGTGTGTAATTTGATATTTTCAATTGTTTAATGTAGGTTCCCCTTTCGAAAAATGAAATTAATTAGGATTTTAAATGCATAATTGGGTCAATTAAAGGCTTAATTAAGTCCAATTAATTAAGGGAAGAAAACATAGTGTGGAAATGTAAAGGTGTACATTTTTCAACATTACAACTCTTAGGATTGATCTCTTGAAGTTTTAGGATTGCTTAGGATTTGAATTTGATAGAAAGACCTTGTATTTATAGGTGTTTCCTCAATTACCCGACAATTAAACACCACAAGCCGACCTTTGCAATTTGAATTTAGATCATTAAAATTCTACCAAAAACATATTAAAAAATGTGTTCTGAGACTTAAGAGGGATCCATTCACCCTTGGGAGAATGGGTCCTAGGCCCTAAACCTAGGACACACATTTTCCAAGAAGTGTAATTAAGTGTAGGCATTGGTTCAATACTACATTTAGCCCCCACTTTAGTGAGAGTATGAACTTGCACTCAGACTCACACTAACGTAGACAAATAAGTCAAAAGAGGTCTAATTGTACAAGTGTTGGAAAGATAAGCTAAAAAGGATCAAGGAGGATGATCAACCCCCCAAGATCTAAGATCTCATGAAAAATCAACAAAGGCACAAAGAGATGCATGTCTACAAAAACAACACAAGATGCACAATCATGCAATGCCAAAATTAATACAAAAAGAAAGAAAAGGAAGGATGGACTAGCCACAGTTGCGTTGTAGTCCATAAAATGTGTTCACAAGTGAAAACCCAATTATCCATTATGCGAATAAAATATACTCATGAGGGCTAGTGAAACTCAGTGTCCACTAGGTGAGCCCCAAGAAAGTGAGAAACACACACTAGGTTGGTATGTACCCACAAAAAAATGGTTGATGGGAAAGTCATGCTAGGTCTACATGCTCCCATACATCAACCATACCAAAAGTTATAACTGTTGATAACTTTGATAAGGCGCCACAAAAATGGCCAAAGGTTACATAAGGCTAGCAAGCTGCATTATGCTAGACACTCATGAAAATAAAAAGGCACCACTGGCAAGAAAGTTGTGTTATGCTTGGTGGAAATGAAAATGTTGTAAATGCAATAGGATAGGTTATTCAAATGGGTTTTTCTTAGTTCATGAAAGGTCACACCTTAGGGAACATTGTGCTTAATGTCACCAAAAGAGGACTAGTCAAGGATAAAAGATTCACACCTTAGGGAATGCAAGCCATATCATTACCACTAAGAGGAATGTCATATTCCAAGAAAGGTCATGGTCTTGAAGGACATCAAACCCAATGTCACCACCAAGAAGACAGATCACATGAAATAAGAAGATCACACTTTGAAAGGACTATGCAAACAATGAGTGGGGACATGTATGCCCCCACTTTAAAGAAATTGCTAAACACCATGCTATGAGCAATTACTTTAAAGTGGTGAAATGCTAAATGCTAATACATGAGAGCTTTATTTGGAAAGCCCTATGCAAAAAATATGTTTCCAAGTAGAGCTACATTATGGAAAGGAGGTTTCCCCCCATATGCAATCCTAAGATAACACATAACGAATCCATGGATATGGGGTCAACGTTATGTCTTTGCTACAGTGATATAATCGACCTTAGAACCATCATCATTCCCCAAATAACTCATGGAACAATGAGCACAAAGGAAGAATAACACATAAAGAGCAAAAACAAAGGAGAATCCTTTTGGGTCAACATGGAAAAGACCTAAATGTCTCAATGCTTTGCATCATCCCCAAAAGGAAAACACAATAGAAATGAAAAGATAAATATTTACGACACATAGAAGAATGTAGATACAAATAGAAGAATGTCATGACAGATTCACTTCCTTTATATCCTTGCACCAACAGAGTGACAAGGGTCATCCAAAGAAAAATCACAAACATAAAGGCACACCAAGTTGTCCAATACGAGAGATCATAGTACTCACATGCAATCACACAAAACATGAAAAGAAAACAAATTAAAGACTAGTATAGCACATACGAGTCAACCTATAAAAGGTCATCCACATCCCAATCTTGTTCATCAAAGGTGGAAGGTGGACAACGAAAAGTTTCATACTAGGAGCATCACCAAGTTCAACACATGGTGAGTAACTCTTGTTACGAGGATCATCACGGTTGTTATAATCTAAGCTCATGGAAGAGGAAAACAATAAATTCAGCTCATTATGCACCTCCTCATCAATATTAGCAATCTCATCATCATCATCCAAGTTAATCATAACAGGAGGTCTAATGATGATGTCCATTGAAGTTTCATGTTGTTGTGGAAAGGGTGGAGAAATATCATGTATTTCTTGAGTTGGTGTTTGATCTTGGTTTTTTTGTTGTGTTCTTTTCTTCTAATTGATGATCAATAGCATGATATCCATGCCTACACTCTTTATCATTTTTGTTTCTTCTTGCATTATTTTCAAGTTGTGAAGGTGTAGCAATGGGTTTATCAACCATTGGTTTCTTTTCTTCCCGCAAGGGAGGAACAAAAGGAACCATGGAAGGTTGGTCAACCACTTTGTCTTCTGGTTTATAAATTTGTTTGATCTTAGGAGGCATAATAGGAATTGTATAGCTATCTCTTGGTCTCTTATAGGAAATAGGAAGAGGATTTGTCTTGGTTACTTGGAAGGGCTTTTGGTTCAATCATGGTTTCATCAATGATAGGAGGCTCAATCATGGGTTGAGGTATGTTGCTAAGGGATGATTATGCCATGTGGTTTGCCTTGATCTTTTGGTAAGATTTGAAAAAAAGTCCTCACAAGGCTTAATAAGTTCCATGGGTTTGGGCCAAAATAAATCCAATGATACATTCCAACAAGAAGACAAATTATTAAAGCCCCTATGATGCATAGTGAAGATGTCATTGCCAAATGGAAACTTTAAGCATTTATGCACTACTAATGAGATGGCATCCATGGAGCGTAGCCATGGATAACCAAGCTTCACATGGAATTGGTCTAACGACGAGATGATGGAGAATGAGACATTCAATTGTTTTGTTTTTATTTTAAAGGAAGAGTGATCAAACCTATCGTAGGGAAAGCAAAACCATTATGTGTTTTGATCCATGCTTTCAGTTGTTCATAAGAGTCTTAATAAAATTTATGTATAAATAATAATTCGTCGGTAATCACATTCTCTACACACATGAGATCAATTAATATCCCATTAGTAGGATTGTAATTGATTCTTCTGATGATATAAAGAGGACCATTGGGTGCATGTTTGATTACGTCATTTGGTGAGAAAGCAATGTTCATAGACAAGTTGATTTGGACCTTATGAGGTTGAACGTCAATGAGGTTAACCATAGTATCTATAGAATCATCCTCATTATCACTCATGTTATCATCAGTCATGTCAACATTCATCACATCATTCTTGGTATCACTAGTTTTCACAAATGAGATGTTATGATTTGGCATGGAATTAGTAAAAATTTGAAAATTTTTGTTGGGTGGGACAATGGACTTATTTCCTTGATCATTAACACCATCAATTTGGATGTGGTTAGAATCAATGAGGTCTTGCACGATGTTTTTAAGATGCTTACAATGTTCTATATCATATCCATTTTGTTGGTGATAATGGAAAAAGGCATTAGCATTATAGTTCAAAGGTAAGGGCTTTGTAGGATCAATGGTTTTGATAAGAGGTAAAGTGATTAGGTTCTTAACCAAAACTTGCAACATTATGGAATGGAGGGTATTGGGTAACGGGTAAGTTTTATATTACGCTCTCTAAATTGATATAGATTTGTTTTTATGGAAGCCACTTGAGACTCATCATGTTGACTTTTTTGAGGTCGGTTTATCTACAAAAAGCTCTTATTTTGTTTCTTGAATGGCTGGAAGTTGTTATGGGGCACAAACTCGGATTTCTTAGAATGGTTAGAGGGAGTTTTCACTTCATTGTGACTAACCAAATTCTGGTAGTCACGAAGGGTCATGAACAAATGTGTGAAGGAGGAAAATCTCATCATCCCAAGCTTGTTTTGGATTTTGTTTTGTAAATTTTCAATAAACATTATTTGAATATCGACATTAGGGATCTTAATATTGATTTGTGAGTAAAGAAATTGGTATTGTGCTATAAAATCAGTGATCTTTTCATCATACATTTTTTTACACTTCACTAAATCAGCTAAGGTCATCTTGGGACAAATGTTCACTTGGAAATGGTTGAGGAAGGCATCAACAACCTCATTGAATGAACTAATTGAATTATTCAGTAAAGAGAAAAACCATTCCAAGGTTGTATCTTTCAAGGACCTAAGGAAGAGTTTAGCCAACAACTTATCTTTGAAGATGACGTCACTACATAAGGCTGTGTATGCCGAGACATGGTTACTAGGATCTCCTTTACCACCATATTTCTCATATCTAGGAATCTCTATACCTTGTGACATTTGTGCTCTCAATATCTTCAAGGATAATGGGTTTATTTTGACATATTGTGAAGGTTGGCATTTTAATTTTGGTTCAATGTGGATATTTTTTGTTGGAGGGATGAAACATTTTGCAAAAGTTGGTTAAGGACAAAATCATTGGTTGTGTTTTGAGATGGAGGTGTATATGTATTTGGAGGAAAAGTGAATTGCAAGTTTGTGAGAGGTGATGGATTATGAGATATGAGAATTGAATTCACAAAGCTAAAGGGATTCCAAATGGAAATACCTAAGGTTGTATTGACATTGCTAGTTGGTTGCCTTGTTGTAGTAATAGTTGGATGAGGGGTGATCCCACAATACTGGTTTACAATTTTTGGCCAAACTGGACACTTAACTAATTTTTTCTAACTAAATCTTCACTTTCGAGCACCTATAGTAGCTAAACCATGAGGAATTTGAAGATGATGCAAACTAGTGATTAGTGACATTTTGTCTGTAGATTCTAAATATTATTTTTTCAAAAATTTTGGAATCAAATTGCTCTTCTTTTTCCATCTCCTTCGAAAACTAGTTTTTTTCAATAAACACCATTTTTATGGAGTGATGCTCACCATATACAACATAACTTTTTTTCCATGAAGGATAAAGTTCTATTTTTTAAAAATTTAGATTTGTAACTACAATATCTAGTGCTTTCATTTGGTTTCATAGTGTTTTATTGAATATTTTTTCCTTAAGCAAGTTTCGAAGTCAAACTAATTACAATTCAGACATATGCGGACCGTATACAACATAATTTTTTTTGTATGTATCGAAATTATTTTTTTTTGTTGGATCAAGGACTTCAATATCTAGTGCACTATTTTTTTTATTTATTTTTTGATAATCTATTATTTTTCCACATGTGCAGAATAGAGAGCTTGATTTTCAATGAAAAACCTATTCTTAATAAAACTAAAAAAATAAATACATAATAAAACAAAAACATATTAAAATTATATTCGTTGGATAGATCGTTCTAAGGACTACCATCTTATAGTTGGGCCTATGAAGTCTCCTCCATTTTCATCCTCAAATCGAGCTTCGATGGGAAAAATTTTGGATATTTTTGGTGCTAGAGGGGGAGAAGAGGGGAAAAGGTGGGTTCGATCAAACCACTGTTCGCTCGAACCCCCCAAAACCTGTTCGATTGAATGGGGGTTCGAGCGAACCTTGGCTCAATCCAACACCTTCAAAATAATGTTGAAAAATGATTGTTGGGTTGGTTCGAGCAGACTCTTAGCCGACGTCTGCTCAAACCCCCTACCAATGAATCCATTTTATTTTTATTTTTTTTCCCATATGCATTTTATGTTTGCAATAATGTTATTTTATAATATATAATATTAATAATATACTTTTTAATCTCTATAATATATAATATATCTATATACTAGTTAATAATATATAAATCATATATATTATTAATAATTATAAATGATATACTATATACGTATATATTATAAATAATTACAATAAATATTATAATACCAATATACTTTTGAATTAAATACATTAAAAAATATATTGTGTAAATAAATATAAAATTATAAATAAACAAAATTTAAAATAAAAATAATAATATATTATAATTTATAAAAAGAAAATATTTAGTTTAAATATAAAATGCTTAGTTTAAATATAATATTTTTCAAATATTATTTTCCCTCATCAATAATGAGGTAGTGCTTGTTCGCCATATAATTAAAATATGCAATTGATTGGGAAAGGTCATCAACAAACAATACTTTGGCATAGGAATCATAAATATCATTTTAGAGTTTTCTGATTACCAATTAATGAATGACATGCTGTGAACAATGGGGATGAGAAAAAACTAGCAGGTAAAATATCAGGATATGGAGAGAGAGACAAAGAGATAGACAAACAAAGAGAATTAGAGATAGGTAAATATATATGGTGAGAGGGAGAGAGAAATAGGTGGAGATAGAGAAAGGGAGAAAGAAGTAGGGGTAGATAGAGTTATATGGGAAGAGAAAGAGAGATCAAGAGATATATGGGAAGAGAAAGGGAGAGAGAGGTAGAGATAGAGAGATGGATAGGGGGATAGGGAGGGAGTGAGGGAGGGAGAGATGGGGAGAGATAGAGATGGGGGAAAGAGATAGAGAGGGAGAGAAAGGGAGAGAAATAGGCAAAGGAGAGGTAGAGAAGAGGGGGAGAGAGGGAGAGAGATAGGTCGAAGAGGAAGAGAGAGAAGAGGGGGAGAGAGGGAGAGAGATAGGTAGAAGAGGGAGAGAAAGAAGAGGGGGTAGGGAGGGAGAGCGATATGTAGAGAGGGAGAGAGAGAAGAAGATGAGGGAGAGAGGGAGAGATAGCTCAATATATATAGAGGGAGAGGGAGAGACATAGAAAGGGAGGGAGAGTTAGAGGGGGAAGAATGAGAGAGAGAGAGGGGTAAGGAGATAGAGATAGATAGGAAGATAGAGATAAAGATGGAGATGGAGATGGAGATGGAGAAGGAGAAGGAGAAGGAGAGGGGGAAATAAAGAGAGAGAAGAGAGAAGGATATATAGATATGGAAGAAATAAATATATTGAGAGGGATAGGTAGGGATAGAAAGAGGGAGAGATAGAAGGGGTAAGAGAAAGAGAGGGGGGTAAGTATATAGAGATAGATAGGAAGATAGAGATAGGTATGGAGATGGAGAAGAAGGAGAGGGATATGGAGAGAAGGAGAGAAGGAGAGGGAGAGATAAAGAGAGAGAGGATAGAAGGATATATAGAGATGGAAGAGATAAATATATAAAGAGGGATAGAGAGGGAGATAAATGGATGGATAGAGAGTGATTGAAATAAAACCTTTGAATCAAGAAGATAATCAGGCTCCATTACCGATAGGATCATTTTATTTTTTCATTAAGGAGAGAGGGAGAGAGAGAGAGGGGAGAGGGAGTGGGAGAGAGATAGAGGGTAGAGACTAGTTAAGGGTAGAGGGTTTAAGGGTTTAGGGTTTAAGGGTTAATGGTTTAGGGTAGAGGGTAGAGGGGAGAGAGATGGGAGGAGTGAGTGAGAGAGAGATGCTCTGAGAGGGAGAGAGGGTAGGAGGAGACCTGAGAGAGAGAGAGTGGAGAGAGACAGAGGGTAGAGGCCATGGGTGAGGATTTAGGGCTCCTATGGCCATTCCTAGGCTAATGGCAGAGGGAGAGACAGAGGGACACAGAGAGAGAGACCTGAGAGAGGAGGAGGGGGTAGGAGGAGAGACCTGAGAGAGACAGGAGGAGGGAGGAGAGAGACATAGGGTGACAGGGTCATGAGTAGAGGGCAGAGGGTCTAATGGTCTAGGCCTAAGGTTAAGGCCTAGGGTAGAGGGCAGGGTCAAGTGCAAGGGCAGAGGGTAGAGGACAGGAGGGTCTTAGGGCCTGATGGCCTAAGGGCCAAGGGTAGTATGGGTAGAGGGTTTTAAGGGCCTAAGGTCTTCTAATGGCTATGGGTAGAGGGTAGAGGAGAGAGATAGGATGAGAGAGAGAGATGGAGGGAATGGGAGAGAGACAGAGGGTAGAGGGTTTAGGCTCTAAGGGTTATGGGTCATGGGTAGAGGGTAGAGGGAGCTAGACATAGAAGGAGGAGGAGTGAGAGAGAGGATAGACCCAAGAGAGGGAGAGGGTAGGAGGGAGAGACTTGAGAGAGAGAGAGGGAGGGAATGGGAGAGAGATAGAGGGTAGAGGGTTAATTTTAGGGGGTAGAAGGTTTAAGGGTTTAGGTCTTAAGGGTTTAGGGTTGAGGGTTTAGGGTTGAGGGTATAGGTTTGATGGATTAGGGTTGAGGGTCCAATGTATAGGGTAGAGGGCATAGGGTTGAGGGATTAGGGTAGAGGATGGAGGGTATTGGGTTGAGGTTAGAGGGATTAAGGGTTAAGGGGTTGAGAGTCTAAGGTTGAGGGTAGATGGATTAGGCATTGGGTAGAGGGTAGAGGGGTAGAGGGTTTAAGGGTGGATGCTAAGGCTTGAAAGTTAAGAGCAGAGGGTAGAGGCTTCTGCATGGCTTAGGTGGCGCAGAGATAGAGAGGGAGGGAGAGATAGAGGGTAGAGGGCACAAGGGCAGAGGGCCTAAGGGTTTAGGGTTTAAGGTTTGCTGGCTAAGGTCAGGAGTTAAGGGTAGAGGGAGAGAGACAGAGGAGTGAGTGAGAGAGAGACACCCCAGAGAGGGAGAGGGGTAGGAGGGAGAGACTTGAGAGGAGAGACAGGAGGGAGGAGTGGAGAGAGATGGGCATACAGCTAAGGCTAGGGGAGGGTAGAGGGCTTAAGGTCAAGGGCTTAGGTTTTAAGGGTTTAGGCTGAGGTTTAGGTAGAGGGTTTAGGTAGAGGGTAGAGGGTATTGGGGTTGAGGGTATAGGGCTGAAAAGGTTGAGGGCTGAGAGTTTAAGGCTGAGGGGTGAGGGCTGAGGATTAAGGGTAGAGGGATTAGGGTTGAGGGTACAGGGTATTGGGTTGAGGGTACAGGGTACAGGGTTTAAGGGTAGATGGTTAAGGGTTTAGGGTTTAGGGTTAAGGGTAGAGGGTAAAGGGTTTAAGGTAGAGAGGAGAGAGATAGAGAGGGAGGGAATGGGAGAGAGATAGAGGGTAGAGGGTAGAGGGTAGAGGGTTAAGGGTAACTTGAGCATAACTCCCCAAGGACACATGTCATCCTTGGATTATTGACATGAAATGACCAATCAAAAGTTAGTTTCCATTTTCTCTCTCATTTCCCATGTATCTCTTATATTTGTCTCTCCTGCTCTCTTTCTTTGTCTATTCCTTTCTCCTTCAATCTCTATCTCCATCTTTCTCTCTCTCTCTCGATATCCATCTATCTTAATTTTTCTCCTCTCATTCTCTATCTTTTGAGTTTTTCTCTCTTTATTAGCTGATAGGATACATATATTATGAGATTTGAGGCTGAAATAAGTCTAATGGCTACAAACCACTATTGAGTCATTGGAAAACAAGTTTCAATTGCCATTTAATGGTAAACCAACTTCATTTTAATGGTAAAATCATTTAAATATTAGGTAAAAGCCTCCAAAATCTCACTTTTCACATAGAAGTCATATAAATATTGTTTTTGCAACTGGATGGGAAAATTATATTTCCATTTGCAGTATTTTTTGTCAATTTGATGGTAATTTTCTTTTTTTATTTGCATTGATTTATGTTTTAAATCTATGTGCAAATATTTTATAATTAAATAATACTTAATTTCTATAAAGAAAAAATCTAGATATGTCTAAATTTATTTCATTCTATTATTTAACACTTATTATTAATTGTTTAATTACACCACATGCAACTAGAATTTGCACAACATCCAAAACAAATACTCTCTAACATATTAACATTTATTTAGTTTTCTATTAGCATATTCCTTGAACCTCCTTTAGGTGCAAGTGCTAGTATATATACCTCTCTCTCTATAGAATTGTCTCCCCCTCTATAATAACTTTTCTAGCTATAAATGGAGTTGAAATTTCAAATGAAATCAAAGATTCTTGAACTTAAGAAAATCATGGAACAAATATATGTTGTATATAATTGTAATTTAGGAAAAATTATTTTTAAAAACTTCACTAGGTTTCAAACAAGTATTGAAAGCATATATATGAGTTTACATGCTTGCAAGAAAAAAAAGTGAGAGATGATGCTATAAAAGTAGTTGAAATTTCAAATGAAATCAAAGATTCTTCAACTTAAGAATTCCATGGAACAAATATGTACATATAGTTGGAATTTACGCAAAATGATTTACAACTATGTACAAGTTACTATAAGTTATCACTTGAACATGTATACATGTACAAGTGAACTTGAAAATCATGGATATAATCTAACACAAACATTCTGGTTCAACGCGCTCTTCAATAACATGTAATTTTTTTGATGATCATCACTATCTAGTCTCCATTTTTTCCGTCCACGTGCATGTGGAACTGCATGAAGATGTAGGGCGGTAGCAATTATTAGGTGGCTATATTGATATACCTTGTTATCAGGTTGATAGTCAACAAAATGAATCCCATGTTGAACAACTTTGACTTGTTTTAGATATATCCCTTACACTACAACAAAACTTGCACGGTAAACATGAACTTGAGGTAAGACATGTGAATGTGTACAACATTTTCATGCTCAAGGTTTGTACAATATATATAATGTTTTTAATGTAATGTACACATGTACACAATGTATATATATAATTTTAAATTCAAACTCACCTGTGGGAAATAACATTCCATCGCTTGTTTCAGGTTGTGTTAGCTTATTCCTCTCTTCTGTGAAACACAATAAACAATAGCTAACACGTTCTATGTTTCCAAGCTCTTCTATGACTGCAAAAACATCTATTGTACACCAAATTTACACATAAAATTTCTAATAAATTAGAAATGTCTTTAGAATTTAAAGATCATTATATATATAATATTTAAATTATTAAAAACTTACATATGTACCTTTTCTAACCAATCCTGAAGTATGGTCATACTCAATTGAAATCAAAGGAATGTCTTGAAATCTTTCTTCCTCATTTTCATTGTATGTTTCTAAAACAACTAGTGGCACCATATGCCATTTACTAACATATCCAAGTTATTGGTTATTGTATGCATGATATTTTTCCACAATGCACTTAGTGGAGAAACAAGAGTAATCCCTCATGTATAATGCCCATCCAGGGTGACTATATGAACTCTTAACACAATGCAAAGATCTTGTTTTGTCTACCCTCTTGCATCCATGCATTGATATTTTTTCCACACCTAGATACATGTACAAAAACAAACTTATGTGAACAAACATGTATATATATATATAAATTTTAAATTTAAACAAATTCAAATTTTTGAAAATGTAATTTATACATACTCGATATCTCCCAAAACACTCTATGTGGAATGTTTTAGTTTGTTCTTGAAGATGTGTCGAACTC